>OOFB01021274.1:30819-46585 GCA_900323305.1 Trachyrincus murrayi
GATATATGACTGTAGTGAAGGAACGAGAGAGAGAGTGAGAGAGTAAGAGAGAGAGAGAGTGAGAGAGAGATTGAGAGAGCGAGTGAGTGAGAGAGAGAGAGAGAGAGAGAAAGAGAGAGAGAGAGAGAGAGAGAGACAGACAGACAGACAGACAGACAGACAGACAATGACAGTGAGAGAGAGAGAGAGAGAGAGAGAGAGAGACAGGACTGGGACAGTGAGAGAGAGAGAGAAAGAGAGAGAGAGAGAGAGACAGACAGAGAGAGAGAGAGACAGACAGAGAGAGACAGAGACAGAGAGACACACAGAGATAGAGAGAAAGAGAGAGACACAGACAGAGAGAGACAGAGAGACACAGACAGAGAGAGAGAGACACACAGACAGAGAGAGACAGAGATAGAGAGAAAGAGAGAGAGACACAGAGAGAGAGAGAGAGAGAGAGAGAGAGAGAGAGAGAGAGAGAGAGAGAGAGAGAGAGAGAGAGACAGAGAGAGAGAGAGAGACAGAGAGAGAGAGAGAGAGACAGACAGAGAGACACAGAGAGAGAGAGAGAGAGAGAGAGAGAGACACAGAGATAGAGAGAAAGAGAGAGACACAGACAGAGAGAGAGAGAGAGACACAGAGAGAAGTAGGTAGAGCATTTAAAAGGTTGACATTCCCCAAGTCGTTTGTGAATGTAGTTCAGTAAGATACTGTAGATGCTTTTACCCATTCACATGCTTTACATTCCCTAATGAACGACTGCAGACACAGATGTGCTGATTAGACATTTCTAGGTAAGTGTGAGATATTAATATATATTAAAGTAAATCCACTTCCTCTTCACAAAAGGCAGTGGGACAATGGTACGTGTATTCTCTTACTTCAGGAAGTGCTTCTCTAAATGTTCATATCCATAGCCAATTACGCCACGTTTGAGCAATTTCTAAATGAACTCAAATGTGTACCAAACACATTCCATAACATAGTACAAATGTGTACCAAACACATTCCATAACATAGTACAAATGTGTACCAAACACATTCCATAACATAGTACAAATGTGTACCAAACACATTCCATAACATAGTACAAATGTGTACCAAACACATTACATAACATAGTACAAATGTGTACCAAACACATTACATAACATAGTACAAATGTGTACCAAACACATTCCATAACATAGTACAAAGTGCAATGGTCCGTGGTCAAATTCCTCACCTGTGTTTTGCAACAAGCCACAAACAATGGTTTATGTTGCATGTTCATCAATGTATTCCTAACTCCAACATGACAGATTAAAAGATTACATTTAAACCTCACAAAATGCCACGCACTCACTTAACAATGAAAGCAAAAGCCAGCCTGAGGCAGAGATCACATTTTCCCACAAGAGTCTCAAGAAGGAAAGGCGTGGCATGCGCTACACCCTGGTGGTACCTCACACTGCACTAATTCAAGCCCTTCTGATCCAGGGGAATACAGTTATACATTCATTCAACAGATAACATAATGATTTCACTCACACACATTATGGCATGTCAAGAACAACAACCGATTGCAGTACCTTTTGTGAATAAATACTAACAGTTATCGGGGTGCTCCTTGCCACACATGCGGTGAAGACCTTCAACCGGAACTGGGATTGGGAATCTGAGTACACGCTGTTCACCTCTGCACTAAAGGTATGTTATAAAACTTGGCCCATGTTGCCGATTCATCTTCGCTTCAATGTTGTCCAATTATCTTTAGCTACCGTGCCAGTATTTCCCACTCTGGAGCTGAAAGTATTGCTGACTTTTAAACATGTAGCCCTATAAAATATTTCTTTGATCTTCTGTTGTGTCACTTCAGGTGAACAAGAATAATGCCAACATATTAAATTAATAATTTAATATGCTATAATGACACTGTGCCAGCGAGGCTTCTGCTAAGCTCTGACAACCGGTCCTACAGAACTTGTTCAACAAAAATTAGTACAAAGATAACTTAGGTAGGTCATTAAAAACATGGTGCTTAAAATAACAACTTTGACTTCAATACACTATTGACTATTCTAGCAGCACTGACTCCGGAACAGAGCTTCCAGCGAGAGACTCTAGTGATCTACAATTTAGTAGGACATAAAATAGGGGAAAAAAAGAAAGTAGGAAATAAATGGCCTTTGGAAGGCTAGGGTCATGGCGTTTCTAAACTTAAAATATTACAGAGAGTTGGTTATCTGTTATTTCAACTTTGAAAATCGCAAGGAACAAAACTGGTGACAGCTGTTCAAATTATAGTAAATTGCTTCTTCTGGCCTCAAAGGATTAACATGACGCAACCACAAAACATCGGGCCTAATATAGAACCCAGGGGCACACCATGACACATGCTGACATATACCCAATGAATGCCCATTAAACAGGACAGACTGATCCAGAAATGCTTGTTCAGATATGCTCGTCAGATTATTACAAAACACGATGGTCCACAACAGTGGGAAAGGTTTTGGACAGGTCAATAAATCACATTGGAGATGCACAAGTTATTGAACATTATACAGTATTATACAGTACATCAAACACATTATACAGTACATGGTATTAAAGGTTTGGCAGAGCGATAATCGAGACTATAATTGTGTAAGATTGCCCTTGGCTCAAAAATGCCTCACTCACCTAGCCTAGCCTTAACTTGTGACTTAACAAATCAATCATATAGCCCCATGAAACCGGTCACATCTTTCCTCAAAGGCTCTTGGCAAATGTTTGTCATGTTGTAACTAGCAGCGAGTCCTCTCCCAGAGAAGAAAAAATGTAACAAAAAAAAAAGAAATTGCCCAGAAACATGTCGTTTATAATAGCTATTAGCATTACAAATAATATGGATAATATAGTTATCTATTATATTTACCATTATATTAAAAGCAAGGCCTTGCATGTTACCACTTTGACTTTGACTATTGTTACATCCAAAATGAAAGCACCACAAGTGCCCACACTCACAACTCATCTGTATTTTGAGTTGTGGAAAGCCAGAGTGGGCATCACTTTTCATTCAAATATTTATACCACGATTGGCCCATCCCCAAAGCACTCCCATAATCTCACATGCCATCTGCAGGATCGGTCCTGACCTCTCCCACATTTAGTGCAGGCCTGAAATCCTGTTTCACTTGGAAATGCATCATATCGCAGAATCACGAATGTCCCCAATCAAGCCTAACAATTCGTCCGGTGGGTAATTTGTTCCACAGTAGTTAATAGTCTAGAAATATCTAAACCACACGATACCACAGGGAACACTTAAAGCTGTAACAGCCAAAAGACCAAGCTTGAGATACTGTTATGAAAATTGGTGGGAAAAGATCATTAGTGAAAGTGTTTTTTGTGAGTTTACTGACCTCTAAGGAGGCCACAGGACTGTTACACAACCAACCTTACGTCAGCCATCACCACCAAACCAAACAGTCGCTTCCAATTCATTCCTCTGCTGCATGGGAGCCTTTTTCATTTCCTCCAATTTAACTATTTGTAGAGATGTTCCGTGTCACATCCAATGCAAGGCATATATCTTTGTGTTTATTCGATTTTTATTTGAGCTTTTAAAAACCGATAACAACACAACTGCCAAACACATCTTCAAAAGGAATCTTTTGTTTACCAAACTAAGCCAAACACATTGGAATGTCATATTGGAAAGCCAAACATATTGGTGCAGAATGTAATGCTCACCATGCATTCTCTAATATAACAATGTTGTTTGTTCGTCACTTGTCAAGTCTGCTTGCCAGATCCCATGAATGGCTGCCATTCTGTGATGCCATTACAGGCCCCGGCCATCTCCAAGGTGATTCCCCAAAACAGTCAGTTAATGAGTCTGTTGCAAACAACGCATCAAGCACCAAACTCCATCCAATCTGGCACCGGTATGCTCTGGCACCGACGTAGTAGGCTTTCTGTCAATACTTTTCGACTTGATTGAAGTGTTAAGAAGAACGTATAACTGTTAATCACCCCAGACTAATTTATCACACGTTCCACACCCGGTCATAAGGAAACCACACCTATCACACGGGATCCACTCCACAATTCATTCCAGCAACTCCCATCAGGTCACCGATAGAAAAGAACACACAAAAAAAATCCTAAATTCCCACCGCATCAAAATCACCGACAACACGTGACAACAACACGTGACGACATCGCGTACGCCTGCACCTAACCCACATCTTCCAACGGTCGTTTTTTTATGTAGTTTTTCACTGAGCCAGTCTAAAGACCGGTATTTTGCTCAAACACTGACGGACAACAAAGCAACGTGAACGGGAATGGTGGCTCACCATGATAACCGTTTTGGCGGAGCCGTGGCTGTAGCGCAGGCTGTGGTAGGCCAGCAGGCCCAGCAGGGTGTAGAAGGCCAGGGTGGCCAGGTTGCGGGCATCCAGGAGGGACTCCACCAGGGGGATGGTGCCCATGGTCCAGTCGCAGCAGAGCTCAGAGGGGTGGAGGAGAAGCCAGGCGTTGACGGGAAGGAGGTAGTTGAACGTCAGCTGCTTGGTGGGAGTCGGGCTGACTGCCGCCGGGTTATCAAACCTGCAGAGAAGAGAATTGAGGGGAGATAGTCAAAACAACAGAGACTGTAGGTTAGATGAGGGGACCAGGTTCAGGTCGGTCTCCAGTGATAATAAGACCCTTGACCTCAATGGCATCTGCAGTGAAAGTGGAAAAGCATGAAACAGTATCAATGCCTCAACTCTGAGGAACTTGTATTATAATCCAATTTTAAAGTGGGTATGAATAAAAAAGTTGAAAAGTTGACCGCAGTAAACATATCCACAAGTATGCCCAATATACATCTCCTCTTAAGCCTTTTCCCCAGCATTCCTAGAACAGGATCTGAACATTAAGATGTTCAACAGCTCAGATGTTTCCTCAGGGCAGAGTTAAGCTGCTCCGTTTGGTAACACACCACAGACTAAACAGTTCTGGGCCACGTCAAGGAAGGACCCCCATTCTGCACATCTTCGCATCGATACCAATCACTGCTCTGGAGATGTGATAATGTCAATCCGGGCCATTCTTATGGCTTCAACCAGTGTTTTTTTAAAAAAAATTTTAATCACACTAATTCTGTGATACAATCTGGAGACAGCCTTGGGATTACTGCTCGGGGATTAGGGCATCTAGGCCAACCTCAGGGCATTTGATCTTTGAGATCAGATGTCCTTGGGTCGTCTCTGTGGGGATAAAGAACACTCGATTTGCCCATGCTATCGGATTAACATTAGTTCATGTTCACGTTTCAGTCTTGTGGGAGCAGAACATTGTCGGATTACTGTAAACATAACCAGCATGCAAAGTTTCTCTGGTTTCTCAGAAGGGAAAAAAATACAAAAGGAAACCATCAAAAATACACAAATGATACATATATAATATTTATCATTAGGGTATGTTATTTAAAGAAAAGTTTGATGATTTTAGATTTCAGGATGAAAAATAATATATGTATACAATATTTACATCACGCTAGAAGAAGAGACTTTTAATGTTTGCTGTTGAGTCGAATCCAATGCAAATACACAAGGTAATTGGGCTGGCGAGTCCACTAGAACGGTACAGCCTACAAGATTTGCTAACAAAAGCAAATCTGTTAAAAGACGTTATATAAACGATTACATAATTTGGGATGAGTACTGAGACGGAATCGTATAATGTGTTTATACAACCCCGCGATCCATTTATAATCAAACGATGACTGTTTGGTTTGCGACTCGCCAGCAGCCACGTGCACGCTCCCCGTGCACGCTCCCCGTGCACGGGTAACATGCGGCAGCTGTGCTGTCATGCTTTTGCCCTTTTTGTTTGCAGTAAGCTCATTTAGACTGGATTTTACATAATTAGGTTGTAAGAGGAGCAGTAGGGCCTTTAAGGTTACCAAGGGCGTAACCAGGGTATAGACATTGGGAGGGTCCAAATTACTGTACTTTTTAAGTGCATTTCCCGCATTTATATGATATTTATATATGAAAATTCACACATGTAGAACATAGTTTTGAGGAGTACATTGACTTCACAGTTAAAGGAATAGTCTGTGATTTCTCAGAGATGGTGGCCGCCTCCTCCGCTTTGTTTGGTTTTGGTCAGTTGCTTACTGTTTACTGACACGCCTAATGATTAGAACTATGCCTTTTCCAGTGGTAGCCAACAGGATAGCGTCCAATGGGGGGAAAATGGCATACCCAAAGCATGCTAATATAACCATGGGCAGCATTGGGAGGCGGTGTCTTATGCTTATGCTTTCCTTAAACGGAAATACATTGAAAATAAATAGGACGTAACAAGAGAGAGATCCGTTAACAGGGGAATAAGCATTTGACTCAGCTCTAAACCGTAGAGTTTAGAGTACTAAACCGTCTTGCCGTTATTTACACGACGGTAAACGTCTCAGTATTATTTTCACATGTCAAGTCGAGTCAATTGTATTTGTATAGCCCTTAACCGCAGTTACAGTCTCACAGGGCCTCACAGGCCTCGTTGTACGCCCCCCCCCGCTAACCCTAAGCCCTCTAAAGGGAAAGGAAAACCCCCTTGTTATCAAGGGAGACCATTGAAAAGCAAAGCAGAAGGGGATCGTTAGGAGTGCAATAGGTGCCATAATGGGAAGATATAATGGCAGCATAACCAAGCATAACAGTTGAAATAACACACAAGACAAACAGTTTACGTACAATTTAAATAAACGTTGTTAGAGAAAAGAAAATGAGTAATGTCAGCTCTGTGTATGTTTACATCTAGTTGAGAAACATACACAGGAGGTGAAGGCAGAGTCTCTAAACTTCAGGATGTAGGCAACTTCACACACCAAGACCAGGTTTGCAGTGCAGGCTAAAGTGGCCTACATTAGATGGATTTGGGCTGATATGCGACACAGAGCAAACATTTCTCTGGAGCAATGTGACCACCACACATCACGTGGGGCTCTAGATCCGGGACGTATCTGATGTCTGGCCATGTGACCGCAATGTGACCAGTCAGCGCAAACAGGCTGGAGTATGAATTCTGAATTGAGCATGAGGGCCCGTTAGCGTGAACATATCCTTGTATTTACTATGGAGAAGCAGACACTGTGATGGATGGTACCAGTGAAAAGATGAAATCGGACCCCTTAACAGGTGGTTCTCCATTTATATTTTCAGAATAATCCCGAGTCTTGACACACCAATTAAAGGGACATGGACTCAAGCAGACGCTGTAATCCAAAGCGACTAACAAGGAATTCAGATACACGTCAATAAAGAGCAAGTAGGGCATAGGGCATCTTGCTCAAGGAGCACCTACAGGTAGTCTGTGGACAATGGTGATCAAACCCAGTATGTTTCGGCTAGGAGACACCCTAACCACACTATACCGCACACTTCCCACCCTGCATCCAAACACACAGAAAACACACGTGTGTGTGTCATTGTGAGGGGACCTACCTGGTGAAAACGGGGAGCTGAGACTGGATCACCTGGACACGGACGATGACCAGCAGGAGGGTGCTGATGATGAGCACCATGAGCTTGAGGAGGGTCTGCAGGACTGTGTAGGGGAAGCAGGCTTTATCGCGAAGCACCTGCAGAAAGGTGTCCAGCAGCATGGGCAGCGTGAACTGTGGGGAACAGTAAACAAGAGAGGAGAGAGAGAGAGGGATGAGGTAGGAAAATCAACTTATTTTACATGAAAAGTGATGTAGTGGGTTACATCGTAGTGATATGGATTGATCCTGGTCCAAATCTCGACTTAAAAACGCACCAGGTTTTACAATTTAAATATGGACTTTAATTGCCCCCATGGTTATGTTAAAATGTTCCAGGAAGAGTTCCAAGTGTCTCCGCTGATACAATCATATGAAAACAAACTCTTTGATTCTGCGATACATCACGGATTAATACTCCCCATCACATCTTAATTCAATACAAAAAACTACTGGAAAATATATCTTAATCAAATAACGCATTCTTACCAAAAGAGCATTTTAATTAACACATTAGCACATGCACACGTATGCAGTAAAAAGCTAGGAATCTGGTAAACAACTGTAATTGTGAGGTGTTAAAAATGGTGAAAAAAAAAAGTTTGGTCGAGAGATTGACAACACAGACCTTCTGCAATCAACTCAGCCAAAGTCAATACTGATACACGAAACATGTTTATTAACTAGCGTCTGCTCCGAAGAGACGTCATCGTTAAAAAGAGGGAGGGGAACGCTGTGTTGCCTCGGGCAAGCAATACAGCAAACCCTCCATCAGGAAGAGGAACCAAACGGCCGCATTAACGCCAACAGGGATCGGCCGGTGACAGCAACTGCGTATAGCTGCGGCGTCCCCAGAATGACCTTCGACCCTGCGCTCCGGAGGACTGAGGGGAAGACCCACAGGGTCGTCACGGAGACCACACAGGACTACGAGAAGAAACCACGGGCCTCGGCTGAAACCTGTCCTAATAAGATCTCTAGGAGGTCAGATAACGACTATGTTGATGCTGGGACTACGTAACAAGCAGGGAGGAAATGGAAACGTGGAACAACACCAACACACGGCAACAGGTCCTGGCAGGGCTCTACTACACGAAGCACATTTTGCTCGCATATGCGATCACAAATAGAGCTGTGCTGACGGGGGGGAAAGCGACTAATGTGAAATACAATGAGAGGATTTTTGATAAAAAATTTTATTGTTAAATATTTATTTATATTATTATTATATTTTTTTGAGGAATGTGGACGTTTCAGTGCCGAGCAAAAGGCCGATCCATTCATTAACACGCATTAGCAGGCTGTAAATGCTGACATGTCTGAGCTGTGTGTGGTTGATGGCTGGTTTATCCTGTGTGCCTTGATTCCCCAACGCATCATCACCGGTGTGCAGCCTCACCCAGCCCCAGAGCCATCATCCTGACTCGGGCCAGGTGAGGTGAGCCGCGGCTCTCGTGTTGTTTGTCCCTTTCCTCACCTCCAGTTGGTTCTCAAATCGCGTAAGCTGGCTTCGTCCACGGCGTCTGAACATTTCGCAAAGCCCCATAGTGATATACTACGAGTTCGTCAAACTTCTTGGGCGATTTGGTTTGCCTGGAACACGTCAAGGAATAGACCCAGTCTGTATTGCAACACGCCAAGGAATAGACCCAGTCTGTACTGGAACACGCCAAGGAATAGACCCAGTCTGTACTGCAACACGCCAAGGAATAGACCCAGTCTGTACTGGAACACGCCAAGGAATAGACCCAGTCTGTACTGGAACACGCCAAGGAATAGACCCAGTCTGTATTGTTATGATTTCTTCTTCTTCACCTTTGGTCTTTGCAAACGGAAATGATGTACGTGTTTATTTGCATGTAGGGCGGGGAAGTGAGATCCGATCACAAGTGGCGCATGTGGGGCGCACGTGGAGACGCATGCTAACGCCAGGTGTGAACTGACGTACTTGGAGCTGTCCACGTGTGATCGGCTCACCCAAGACGCATGTACACCGTGATTTACATGTAATACATGTAAATCACAACCAGCACAAGAATAATTATAATAAATACAAATCAATGATTGGTTATATGTGATCACACATGTATTCATTGTTGTTCCACATTAGTTTAGTGTATTTACAGTAGACCTAGTTTTAAAGACACTATAGCGACACATATAGTGTTGTGTATTCCATTGTGTAAACACAAAATGCTACACAGAAATATGTATTACGCACGCACACGCACACATATACAGGTTTATACACGTGTACTTTTTATTTAACTTTAAAAAAAAATGCCTATGAGGGTTAGTGTTAGGCTTTTGTCCATTGAGGAGCATGTCCTACTTAGACGCACTGTTTCCTATGGTGACATCAATAATAACATAGTGTGCATCTTGGGAGTGCAGGAGCTCTGCTGTGGTGCTAGTGTGGGTGGTGTGTGCCGTGCGTATGAGGAGTCTCACCCCCTGGGCGACGAACACCTCGTGGACACAGCAGATGCCCACCACGGTGATGCCTTGTTCCTTGCACAGCGTTGCCGCAGCCACCAGGGCTACCGTCACGACAATCGGCGTCCACACTGCGAGACACAGAGGACAAAAAGCCATGTCAGCGTACAAGATAAAGACGAAATGAGTATAAAATGACAGCGGCTCTTGAGTAGAGCAGCACGTGAACTCGCCACAACGTGTCTTCCCATTTTAAAAGAATGGAGACAAACTAAAACGGCAGAAAGTCACTGTCGCGGCGGCACAACTGGATCTGTAGCTAGAAGGAAGTTTGACTGCGTTTCACCCTAAGAAGACAAGTAATCAAATGATAGTGTCAGTTTTCATTTGGTTCAGTTAGCGGTCACACAGGACTTTGTCAAGCAAACCAAACAATGCGAACACATGTCACGCTGTTCAACGGGTTCAACAGGCTTGCTTGTTGCGGACAATAACAATGGAGCAACAACGGTCTTGGGTTTTTTCATTTTGCTGTGGTGTTCGCTCAAATCAAAAAGAATCCCATTTCCACCATTCGGTCACTGAATCATTTAAAAACGTCAGTGTTTTTGTGAGTGACCACAAGTCGTCCAACCATATTTCGATGAGTGCTTTGACCTCATGATTGCACCACATCTGACTCATTTTAATCTAGGAAAGGTTCACGTATAACCAGGCTCAATATCTTTATTATTTCCAGTTCGCAGCAAAAGTGTACATTCAACCCACAATGCATAGTTTTTTGGTCGGCTTCCTATAGTTGGGTCGGATCATTGTGTTTGATAAACAGCATAATGACTGTGGCTAATAATTAATATTGTATTACACTGTAATTTCTCATATGTTATACAAGACAGGTTGTTGGTAACAGCCAACAGTCTAACTCAAGCCCAAACAAATAGAAACAATATATAGACCCTCAAGCTGGAAATGACCAGTTACCTACTCGGGCATCATTATAAGTGACCAGGGAGATTAAGGATGACTTGCTAACCACTGCCGAGATATCTAGGTCTTCAAAAAGACAAGAACCATCTGCATTACAAACACATCCCTGCCGGCATGACAAATGAAGCGGCTAACTGTAGCTCCGAGTGGCCGTCTGAAGTATAGGCTAGGGCCTGTACAGCGCGACGTCAAATCGCAACGACCGCCTCCATTTTGGGAGCATAGGAGCATTGGACTGTTAGTTGTTATGTTGGATGTTGGTAGTAATGGTTTTTTGGTCACTGTTTAGTAATGAATCGTGAAATGATTTGTCATTACGGGGAGACATTGTTGTGTCTAAAACTGCCACAGCGTTTCAAATGTGAGACGTGGGAAAAGAAAGTTTTCATTAACCTAGGTTACGGTATATTTACGTTGATTTAGGATTTTACAGTACTACAACTCTCCTCTCAATATGCCGGGTATCGCCAACACAAAAAATCCCATGATGCATTCTGATGTACAAGCCCTATTGACCTTGCATAACTCACCTATGGAGCGGTCCCTGCCAGTAGACCTGGTGTATGCGAGGAACGCAGCCAGCAGGAAGCTTGAAGACAGCAGCTCAGCTCTGCCAACCACACCTGTGACCTGACACAGCAAACAGCAAGATGCCATCATTATTTTCTGCAGAGTGGAGAGTAGTTGGCATCAAATAAATCAGGTGTTGGAATGGAAATGTTCACACGAGTAGAAAGCATTACACAGAATTAAACACAGACACAACATCTGTTTTAATGCCCGTAGCATAGAATGGGATGCTTTGGAATGCCTTTGAATGCCTTAATTAAAAAAATATTTATTATTTCCTCCTTCCAAGCATCTCAACAGCACAATTGAGGTTAAAAAGTGCTCACATATTACTAACAGGTCTGGAATGTTTGGTAACTGCAGGCCATGTGTTGAGGTCCCAACTTATATCTGAATCTACTTAGGAGGAGAACAAGCGTGTATGTGTGCATGTGTGTGTGTGTGTGTGTGTGTGTGTGTGTGTGTGTGTGTGTGTGTGTGTGTGTGAGGGGTGGGGTATGTTGTTCAGGTTATCAATCAGACTGGGTTCGACAAAAGCTTTAATGGCTTCATAAACGGTGACTGCCTCCTTGTGGAAGAAGCTGAGGAGTTATTTTCTCTCTCCCTCTCTCTCCTATCCTCCCTGCCACGGCTCCCTGGTGAGATCCTGCACCTCGTTGCCCATCTTTCTTTAAAAATATATATGTATATATTATTACCTTTTTTATTTTTTATTATTCGATATTTGCCCTCCAGTGCCAGATTGCAAACCTCGGCCGAAACGCTTCTGCTGGAGTTTTGAACCATTTTGTGTCTACATGTTACATGTTTTGAACCATTTTGTGTCTACATGTTACATGTTACAAATGATTACGTTAAAGGTATAACAGTTGTAAATGGTTAGGGACAGCTAGGTATAGAGTTAGGTACTGTAGGTATTAGGTTAGAGATGGCTATTAGGGTATGGGTAAGGTAGAGATGGTTAGGTTTAGGATATTAGGGTATGGGTAAGGTAGAGATGGTTAGGTTTAGGATATTAGGGTATGGGTAAGGTAGAGATGGTTAAGTTTAGGATATTAGGGTATGGGTAAGGTAGAGATGGTTAGGTTTAGGATATTAGGGTATGGGTAAGGTAGAGATGGTTAAGTTTAGGATATTAGGGTATGGGTAAGGTAGAGATGGTTAGGTTTAGGATATTAGGGTATGGGTAAGGTAGAGATGGTTAGGTTTAGGATATTAGGGTATGGGTAAGGTAGAGATGGTTAGGTTTAGGATATTAGGGTATGGGTAAGGTAGAGATGGTTAAGTTTAGGATATTAGGGTATGTAGTCTATGCCTATCTTAAAGTTAAGGTTTGACTGCTCAGAGCAAGAGATACATCGTCCACGCACACGCACACGCACACGCACACGCACACGCACACGGCCAACGAGGGTTTGTTCAATTGAGCAAAAATTATTTTGTTGCCGCTCAAGACACGAAGCCATGTTCCAGATGCTAGAGATTTCATGACCATTTTGTTGCAAGGAGACACCAAAAAGTATTTTGTATCGTCTCCATTCAGAAAGGGACACAGCCAAAAATATTGAGAATAATGATGGGGGGGGGGGTTGTCAGGGTACACAGAAACTCTTTGTAATCACGCTTCAGCGCTCGGGGCAGAATATGAAAAACAAATGATCCGTTGAGGGAGAGATTCCAGACGCGGATAAGATGGAGAATTTGCTGGGGCATCTCTCACTGCGGGCGTTTTCACATTAGGTGCGATTGCTTCGTATCGTGATGGTAGCCTAGTGGGTAAGGAACAGTGCTTCCAGACGGAGCACCGGAGAGTCATGGGTTCGATCCCCGGGTCTGCCACCATTGTACCCCTGAGAAAGGTACTTAACCCAGAGTTGCTCCAGGGGAATGTCCCTGAAATAGTTAAGTACTTGTAAGTCGCTTTGGATAAAAGCATCCGCTAAATGCCCTAAATGTAAATGTATCGTGGCCGAGTAACGAGCATGAAGAAATATGGGCGGGGTGACGTGAATGAGATACAGCTTCTGTGTGAATGAGATACACCGCAAACAAATTGGTTATGTTGGGGTATAGAGTTTGAAATAGTTGAGTTTAGGTATTAGGCTAGATATGGTTAAGTTTAGGTATTAGGTTAGAGATGGTTATGTTTAGTGTTAGGTTAGAGATGGTTAACAACCATGAAGACAACACGACTTACAGCTTCTGTGTGGATCGGATGCACGGCAAACAGCAGCGCTGCCACCAAGCCGGACATCTTGTCCAGAAAGGTGCGACACACGCGCAGGAAGAGCACACACACGACGGCGTGCAGCACCACGTTGAGCAGGTGGTAGGAGGGCGCGCTCAGCTCGCCCAACAGGTAGTTCAGCCGGAAGGTGAGCACCGTCAGCGGGCGGTAGGATTTATGGCTCCGCTCCTGAGGTGAGGTACAGAAATGTTGTTAATTAAAAATCCACGTCATTACAGAGTCCTGATTTTACCAGCAGGTGTGAGGCTGACTCCTCATTACGAGCCCTCTAAGCACTTCACATCACATTCGGGTCTGGCCTCACTTCAGCCATGGGGGTGCCCCAGAAGTCGTTGAGGAACAGGTTGCGGAGAGGGGTGGCGGGCCGCAGGTCCTTGTTGTCGAGGATGGCCGACACATCGTCAAACACGAAGCCGCACCACAGAGTGTTCCAGTAACATCCTACCACCAGCACGGAGAGAAGAAAGACCTCCTTCCAGGACACGACCGCCATGACCACTGTTGGAAAAAGAAACTGTTACTGAATGAACAAAGTCTTACAACATACAACACAGCTATCTGATATTGATGATTGCTCCTAGACTCGGTGATGTGTTGCAACAATTGACCAGTATTGGAATTAGTTTATTTTAAACAAATGGGTAAATATTGAATTCATAGCTCACCTATAACAAGAGAAGGGTTCTAACGCTAAGATTGAGCTGGATATTGAAAAATTACACATTTATTAATCTAACCTTAATTTACAACAAACAAAAAAAATCCCACCCATCTACTAGTATTAGACCCAAACCCCACTCCCACCCATCTACTAGTATTAGACCCAAACCCCACCCATCTAGTATTAGACCCAAACCCCACCCATCTACTAGTATTAGACCCAAACCCCACCCATCTACTAGTATTAGACCCAAACCCCACCCATCTACTAGTATTAGACCCAAACCCCAAAGGGAGTTAGACAGTAAGCTATTGACCATAACGTCACAACTAGCAGGCGTTGTGTACTGTACAAGTACTCTGACATCGTGTATTGTTAGAGTACTCTGACATCATGTATTGTTACTGAGTACTCTGACATCGTGTATTGTTACTGAGTACTCTGACATCGTGTATTGTTACTAAACATAAGACAAACAACATAAGACAAACAACATAAGACAAACTCCAGATCGTGATCAGATTAGTCAGCATGCTAACGAGGGCATAACGGCACTTTTAGCATTTGAGGTGATGTCAAGCCAAAGCATATTCTCAACGTACGCTTCCCTTTTAAACTCGCGGTCAATGTGAAACCACACAATTAATCAACTAGAAGCGTTTTGATACAGAAACAAGTTAAGGAAACGTGAGCGAGAAGAGAGAAACATACGTTAAACACAGTTCCACATCCCAGTGTGTGCGGCGCGGCTAGCTGCAGCTAACAGCTTCCGGTGTCGACTGCAGAGTTCACGTCGTTACCGACGGCCTTGTTTTAAATAAAGACCCACACGTATTTTATCTATTGGAATTAAAATAGAATACAATATTGAATAACGGCACGTTGGTAACAATTACGTATTATACTAATGAATGTGTGGAATAAATTAAGGTTTGTTTGTTTTGTTTTCAACACGTGTTCACGACGGCCGTAAAGCAGCGACAGTCGAATTGCTTTACGATTGTTGTCAACCGTAACCTAGCAGCGCGCCTGCCGTGGATGTCAGATAACCGCCGTTTTACCGCGGATGTGCACGTCTCACACTACTCTGCGATACAGAGTTTAAGGATACTTAACGATCGGATTAAAACAACGAAACGATCGTTCCCCTCATCTGGTGGGAGAGAGACCAGCGTCTGGTGGGGGAGAGACCAGCATCTGGTGGGAGAGAAGAGACCAGCATCTGGTGGGAGAGAGACCAGCATCTGGCGGGAGAGAGACCAGCATCTGGCGGGAGAGAGACCAGCATCTGGTGGGAGAGAAGAGACCAGCATCTGGTGGGAGAGAGACCAGCGGCGCCTGTCTGTGGGGCTGAATCCAAACAAGTCAGACAACAACA
>OOFB01021287.1:0-10519 GCA_900323305.1 Trachyrincus murrayi
TTCAAAGTTGGAAACTTTCAATGGGAATAAACGGGAATAAACTGGGAATTTTGGGGTAATTTATACTACTGTATTTACCTTGTCATATACAGACATAAATATAAACATTTTGTTTTGTCATAAGCACACATGCATGCAAACATTCCAAATACAAATGATAAAAATGACATTTTTGAGGGGGATTTAGGTTTCAGTTTCCTTAGGTTTCAGTTTCCTTATCGTCGGACAGCTGATAAGGAAACCAAAACCTAAACCCCCCATTCATCGGTATTAGACACTGAAGCAGGATGTAGACATTGTACTGATTTGTAGCATTCAAAACATTCATTCATTCATTCAAACCTTTATTTATTCTCGAATAGACAGTTGAGGTTACCCTCATTTACAATGTCGCCGAGACTTACAGGCATTTCAATATGCAAAAACAATTAGTAATAAATAAAGAAATCAGTTTACATTGTAAACATATAACATATTCCCAAAAGAACACTTTGCGAATGACTTATGAGGTAGGAAATACATTCAACATATTTATTAGACCACAAGGACACATACAATGTTTTTTGGGGAGAAAATAGCATAACATTTCTTTTTTCAAAATTTCCAAAATTCCCGAGCTAAACTTCCCGTGGAAAATTTCCGGAAATTTTCCGCCCCTTTGCAACCCTAGTTTCAGACCATACAAACATACGACTTACATTATACAATACTCGTCATTCCACTGTACTCCAACTATAAATACAGTCTGTAAAAGGCATTCGTGGGTTTGATCCTTACTCTCTGACTGGAGCCCTGTAGTCTGCGGCAGCCCTATGTCAATGTGTTTCTCTTCCAGATGTAGCCATTGAGATGGCTGATGACGAGAAACTCGCCATTTTTCGACAAGGCCGCCTCAATCCCTTTGACCGTGGTGAGGAAGAGGATGGAGCCCAGGAGGGCAAGATGCCTCCACGCCTGGGTGAGACTCATTAGTGACCTCTAGTGGGCACAGGGAGAAGATCCACCACAAGGGGTCTTAAGGGGGCCCTCAGTTGTATTTTCTTTGCTCCCGACACGGACATTAAGTTGACGTCGTCGCTTTTTCCTCATTTTATTTCTGAAACGGTTCAATTGGTTAAAACACATAGACCTGAGGAAAGTTTGTGCCTGTGTTTGTGTACTCAAATACTCCCTTTTCAGGGCTTTGACACAAGCCGCAAACAGCTGTTTCTACGCCCCTCCCCCTGCTGATGTTGACAGAAAATCGTTCACAAATATTTAGCGCCCTGCTAGTGCTATGTTCTTATGTGAGTGCTCCGATTAACACGTGTATTTGATTTTGAAACAGTAGCCTTATGCTGTTATTTAGCCTTCCTGTGGCTATTGCATGGTTAAATCAATTAATTGTTTTTTATGTTGACAGCCCCCTCAGTCACTTCATCCTGGCTCCGGGCCTGCCTCCAGGGTTAAGCTCTACATATAATGACTCCACTTAATTACGCTGTGTGTGTCGTGTGTGTTTTAGTTTTACTAAGCAACTTAATGGGGAATTCAGATAAATGTCAAGTATGGGTTAAACGCCCTCACCATTACATGATCCGGCCCGCCGTGTCTATTCTTCGGGGAAGATGCCATTGTCAGATGACATACTTGTCCTTCGTTTGAACCATGGTTTGAACTGATGCTGCGCCCTGATGAGGTCAGACCTCGATTTACAATTTGAGATAGCATCTGTTATGGTTTGTGGTTTAGGCTTTTTAAAGTGAAATTCAATTCATTTAAAGAAGTCTCCTTGGGCTTACTCAAACTATCTCTTGAATGAAACAGTTTATTATGAAACAAGTTAGAAAATGCCAGGTAATCGTGATGTGAATAGATGTTATGTTATTTTAATTTGTCTAAGCAAGTTTCCTACCAATGGATCCAGATTTTTCCCTTTTCAATATACATTGCTGCATTGCTTACATAGAGAAAAGTAAATATATTTGATGATTAATGTCCATTGCCCCTTCCATACATTTTCATAAATGACTTATTATTGTTGATTGTTGATTATTGCTCAAATGATGGATCTGACCTACAAATATCGACTTGGATATATAGGCTTAGAACTAGTGTAGCGATCACCTGTTGAATCGTGAAGCATTGGATGCAGAAGTTGAATGTTGAACCAGAGGGAAGTGAGCGAGATTGACACGTCGTAGGCTTTGTGTGAGTAAACCGCGGGGACTCTTGGGCCTCTGTAGTCGGTCAACATGTATGTAGTCAAACAGTTGGAGAAACGTAGGGAGGGAGGTTGCGATCTTTTGTGTTTATTTTCAAAATCTTGCAGCTTCAATCGTAATGGGTTTGTAATTAAGATTGAGGCAGAAAGAGTTTAAATACAATTTGAAAATAGGCCTACAGCAGGTCCTACCCGTAATAAACTCTCTTTTGGTCTATTGGTCTACATTATCAGTGTCGGTACATCACCCCTAAATCCCTCCCCCCCAACAGCCTTACGTAATCAACCACTTTCCTTTACAACCCATTCTGTGACCGGTCACAGTCTACTCATAAGCGGCTGCAGTCATGTGGCAGGAATTACCCTCGCACGGCTGAGCACAAGGTGTGACTCGTGAGAGCGGTGTGTGAGGCTGGCTTTCTTTCCCCACTTCCAGAGGCCATGTCGGAGCGGTTCTGCTCTGAGGCTCGGACACACGGCTCGGATCGGACCATGGACCTGGGCTTAGCTGAGGACCACTTCTCCAGGCCCGTGGTACGCGGTTACCGTTCGCTATCCTAACGGAACGGTGCACAAAAACCACTACTTCAGAAACCGTGTGCTGTGTGACTAGCTCGTAATCAACCTCGTTGTCATTTTTTTGGTGTTGGTTCCCAGGGTTTGTTGGCGGTGTGTGACATGGAACAGCTGCAGCAGGCCATCGATGAGTGCAAGCGGCTGATCCTGGAGCTTCCCGAACACTCTGAGAGACAGAAGGACGCGGTGGTCAAGCTCATCCACCTGCGGCTCAAACTTCAGGAGCTCAAGGTGGGTCCGGACCCGAGGAGTAGCGTGGGTACAACTGAACCGTGATCCCTATGTGAAGAACGCCTGTTCTTCACACCCCGCTGGGGAATTCACGGCTCGTTGGTTAAAGAGTAACCAAACATGAGAAGCCGGAAAAAATATATATATATAAATTATGTATGAGGGGTAGGGCAGAACATGGTGTAACTTATTTAGTATTTAAGCATTTTTATACTATCAGACTCCCTTTCTAGTGTTGAGGTTTAGTGTTGGAGCCTTTAACTGCTCCTGGCTACACTTCAAAGCAACGTTATAGTTTCACGGACCCTGTGAATATAGGATCCATCCGCAGAGAAGGAGAGCCCCAGGGAACCAATTAAAAAGCCTGTTGTATGAGCCAGTGGAGGTTTCTGCTACATCATCATATGTGGAATAAGTGAACTAAACAAGGTTTTTTTCAGCACATGGTTCTTAAGCTTACCCTGTATTAATACGAGTACACTAAATTGCTCACTAGCCTTGAAAGTCCCCTTTCACAGTTATTTGTTCCTTCATACCAATCCTCTTTTATGCAACTTGTTAACAGTTTAACTATACACAAATATCACGTGAAATTGTCAAACTGCCGAAGGCCAAAGCTACAAAACGGGATCTTATTTCTTCAGAAACTTGAAGTGCACTACGAGTGAATAATCCGTATTGGACTATAACAGTGCTATTAATCATTACCAAATAATAACAATGGTGCCGCATGTACTATGGAACCTTATCTTTTAAACTATGACTACACTCTGGTTTGGTTCTCGCCGGTGGGGTGTCTTAATGCATGTCTGACTTCAGTGTGCTGCCTGTCCGTTACCAGGAGCCCGAGGAGGAGGAGCCTAACCTCAGAGTGCTGCTGGAGCATCGCTTCTCCAAGGAGAACAGCAAGAGCGTCAAGCAGACCTGTGACAAGTGCAGCGCCATCATATGGGGCCTCATCCAGACCTGGTACACCTGCACAGGTGAGCGCGGGGCGTCTGTTCCCTTCGGTACCTGTCGCCGGTTATTATGGGACATGCGTAAAAGTGATGGAGACTATTAGTGAGCTGCTGCGCTCTCTTCTGCCACAGGGTGGAAGCAATCGTCTGAAAATCATATTTTTTCCCCATTCTTGTTTCATACATAATAAACCCATTAACAAAGCCAGTATAAGGCTACTAGGCATGTTTGAGTAATAGACTAGCGATGAATTATGACCCTCATGAGCTTGCTATTCATAACTTTGTGTAGGCTAGGCCTATCAGCCGAAAGGAATTATTAAATCAGCATTATATCTGGCTATCGGTTGCCTTATGTATGCCGATATAGTTTGAGACATATCGTTTTACCTTACTCATTCCACCTTACCTGCTTTTTAAGGTCGTAGCTATATTGAAATATTCCCTGCTAATTTCTCACAACATTTCAAGTTAATTTAAAGGATTTCTCAGTAACGATGAATGAGTGTGAAACCACGTGTGATGTCAAATCTGCTTTGTGTCGTTTCTTTTAGGTTGTTACTACCGTTGTCATAGCAAGTGCATGAACCAGATCAACAAGCCTTGTGTGAGGTCAAAGGTCAGCCACCAGTCAGAATATGAGCTCAGCATCTGCCCAGAGATAGGCCTGGACCGGCAGGACTACCGCTGTGCAGAGTGCCGCACGCCCGTCTCACTGAGTGAGTACAAACATGATGCACTGATGGCGTTTTTATTTTTAAATATAGATACATCTGGGGGGAGCAGTTAGTTCTGACAGTTAGTTCTGAGTACAATAGTGCTGGGACCTTTAACTACACATGTATCACTCCGCTTTACAGGTGTTCTAATAACTGTTGTATAGCTTCGATTGTAACACACTTCTCACCGCGAAGATGAACATATTTCCACAAATATAATTTGAGTCAAACTATGAATGGTCGTCAGGAGAGGACGAAGGGGAGGAAAGAAGCCGGAAACGATGGAGCAACGTATTGTCTGTTCAAGCTGTTGACTCATCTGAATCACACGTGATGCCACCAAAGCGACTGTCAACAGACTCTTATTTCACCGGTTGACAATAAATGGAAACGCACAGATAAATGTACATGATACAAAGCAGCTGGCCTGCGTTAACGTGTAGACCTTCACAAAGTACCAAGCTAGTGTGCAGGAAAATGTTTGTGTTGCTTGGCAACAGTCCAGTCCCAGTCCAGTCACGGAACTATTTGTGTTGGCGGAGCCAAATAAGTGATTAATTAAACAAACAAATCATAATCTGTTGTCACTTATTACTGTTAACTAATAAATGGCGCTTGTAGAACTGTTGTGTGAAAGCAATATCGCGGCCAAGGTTGTGCTGTTATACTGAACATCAGCACGGCTGTGATTATCTTCGGCACTCGGCCTTACCTTTTTAAGGTTTTAAGACATATCTCGCATATAGTCCATATAGTCCTCCGTATGTTTTTCAGACATTTGAAAGTGTCTCATAACCAAACCATGAACCACTTTTGTCATTGTGTTTGGTGTCATGTGCTGTCCTGTCCTCTAGGGGGTGTTCCGAGCGAGGCGCGGCAGTGTGACTACACAGGCCAGTACTACTGTAGCACATGCCACTGGAACGACACCGCCACCGTCCCCGCCCGGGTCATTCACAACTGGGAATTTGAACCACACAAGGTACCCTGGGCTGTCACCCCTGGGCTGTTACCCCTGGGCTGTCACCCCAGGGCTTTCACCCCTGGACTGTCACCCCTGGGCTGTCACCCCTGGGCTGTCACTCCTGGACTGTCACCCCTGGACTGTCACCCTGGGCTGTCACACGTTCTGAATCTCTCTTCAAATCGCCATTAGAAAACATAATTATATAAGAAAATGGAAATAAAAGTGTGTGTGTGTGTTGCCAGGTGTGTCGCTCCTCCATGCGTTACCTGGCTCTAATGATGTGCCGGCCGGTGTTGAAGCTCAAGGAGATCAACCCGCTGCTCTTCAACTTCGTGGAGGAGCTGGTGGAGATCAGAGTGGGCGGCCATTTTTATCTCTTTACAGATTTTCGACTGTCGAGCCATAGTGCTTTATTTAAGCATGGTATAACATGCAGTTTATTTTCACTGTAATGTATTATATATGTTCATATAGCCTTTACTGATATTGCTTGAGAGCCATTTGGAGGCCAGGGACAGTCTTTATTATGTGCACTTGTCAACGTGACATATTTCAGAGCTGGAACAACTTAGTAGTTTTTTGGGAAATGGTAACTTGTTGAAGTCTGCACTGAGAAGCCTACAGCTTCTGGGTTTTAATATAATATAATATGATATAACCCAGGTACAATCATACACATTATTGACAGGTGAGGTTGAGCTAGACTTGAGCTATACCTTTAGAAATGAGCTACAAAGCTTGAGCTACAAGAAGAAATAAAAATATAAATTTGACCCTAACCCTAATTAACTTTTCATTTTAAAGAGCACATATCTATTCATATAAAATAGATAAAATATGATGTTGTGACAACTGTACCGACACGCACCCGATAGTTAGCACTCACAGACATGGCGGCTTTACCAGTTGGTTTGTATGTAATTGCCATTCATGTGTTTCTGGTGTTTCCCCTTCCAGAAGCTTCGCCAGGACATCCTGCTGATGAAACCTTATTTCATCACCTGCAAGGAAGCCATGGAGGCACGCCTGCTGCTCCAGGTCAGCATTCATTAACATGACAGTTAATCTGTCACATTCATTAACATGACAGTTAATCTGTCACATTAATTAACATGACAGTTAATCTGTCACATTAATTATCAGGACAGTTAATTAATGATACATGCAAACTTTGGGACCGTTGTTTTAAGTTCAGTGGCAGTGACACAAGAACTCGACCATATTCCATTGATTCCCACATTACTAGCAAAAGGTATCAACGCTAACGATAGCTGGTTGGCACATTTCTAGCTGCTAAATAGTTCCAGTATAGATAGACCCTACTTGCCAAATAGTGTCAAGCAATTCCTAAAGCGCGTCAATATCAATATCAATATAAAATGAACAGTACATTTATACTTTGTTTGGCCACATACCTGATGTCTGCCTCATCAGTGATCACACTGACTGATTCACGCTGACTGTCAAGTGCCAATTGCATGCGTGCATGTGTGTTGTTTCACCATAGAAATACTGCGTTCAAGACAACTCAGAAAAAACGAGCTCCGACTTGTTAAACATGAATTGAACAGTTGTCCAACTCGGAATTTCTGGCCGGAAATTCTGTTATAATTTCAGAGCTCCGGTTTGTCCGACTTGACATCAGTAACAACATCATCATCAAACATGGCGGCCTTCATCGTTAATAAGAATTAAATTAATTGAAAAGTGTTTGTTGACGTTTTAACACATAATTTGCAATTATGCGATATGCGTTTGTATTGTTTATATTTCGCTCTGATTATAGCAATATGTGGAATTGAACAGCTATTTCCCGATTAAATTAGCTAGCCAGTGTTTGCATAAATTGCTGCTGTAATATATTTTTTGTATTCAGCAATTAGCCACAATATGCTGAACTTCTTCGGGCATCCATGTTTTCCATGCAGGAAAAATGAACGTTCTCTCTAGGAGGACAAACGGCAGGTGCTCCAGCCTCCTTTAAGGTCCATCTATGCACGTCCATGTGCATTACTGCTCAGAGTGAGCTGCAGCTGCGTTGCAGTGAGTCCAGATGCATGTCATTAATGAGCAGGTTAGGCGTCTTCCTTAAGGATGCCTACAGATAGACCGCGTACACCCACAGCACCTTTTAGCTGAGACACTACTCCGTCCTGCCTCCTAGCATAGCCGCCGGACACTCCTCTTCTCCCAACAGTGTTTCTGATGAGTCATGTCCTGTTCCCTGCTGTGTCGCAGCTCCACGAGCGGCAGCACTTTGTGGAGAACGACGACATGTACTCACTACAGGACCTGATCGAGGTGTCCAGCGGCAGGCTCAGCTGCTCCCTCACCGAGGTCCACACCGCGTTCGCTAAGCACATCAAACTAGACTGTGAGGTGAGCCGCTGCCTCCTCACCCTGGGCCAGCGCGGGCCGTGGGTGTACGTGTGGTGCATGAATGAAGTGCTCTGGGGTTTGTGTCCAGGGTTGTCCGTTGAGGTAATGTCTTGAATTTCAGCATAATAGTCGATTATGACATTAAGAAAAATTTAAAAGATTACATTTTTTTTTTTGCTAAAGATTTGCATCATGGCTACTCATTTCGATTTTTTTAGAATTTTTTTTTGAATTAAAATGTCTCCTCTAGACATCCTGGATGTTTGCTGCTGCTACATGTGTCATATTTTCTGTCTCATCGGTCTGAACTAGAGAGATTAGCAGGGCTCTCAACGAGGCGCTAACGTTGTAAACTTAACTGTGTGTGTGTGTCTGTCTGTCTGTCTGTCTCTGTCTCTGTCTCTGTCTCTGTGCGTGTGCATGTGTGCGTGTGTGTGTGTAGCGCTGTCAGGCCAAAGGGTTTGTGTGTGAGCTGTGCAAGGAGGGCGACATCTTGTACCCTTTCGACAGCCATACGTCGGTGTGCCACGACTGCTCAGCGGTCTTCCACAGGTCAGTGTCCAACATACCGATCATCACAGTATCACATGACCTAGCACTATCAAGTATCACATGACAACACACATACATGTGTGTTGTCATGTGATAGTGCTAGGTTTTTTTTTATTCCCAGCCGAAAGGTACCGGGTTCGATCCCCGATGTCCACAACCTACCTGTAGGCATCTTTGAGCAAGATGCCCAAGAGGGACCCCTTGTACAAATCCTTCTGAGATCACTGGGGAATATTACAGATTGTGGAAATCTGAAACATCCCGGGTCCCTCCGTAGTCCTGCCGTAAAGTCGCTAACGAGAGAATTCGTCCGGTTCGATTGGAGCCAGTAATGACGTAGCTGATGGTTCTCCTCAACCGAGCGCTTCCTGGTCTATAAAATCATCCAGGCCTCTAGTGGCCGCACTTTGCCCGGCACGTCGAAGCGATTCCAAGACGTCAGGGACGACGACGGAGAAGCAGAAGCACGTCCGTTGTTATGTTATGTTTAGAAAAGCAGAAATCGGCAAGGAGAGAGCGGTTTGGAGAGGAACACCTGCTGAAAGCAGCCTAGTTTCAGGGCTGGATGTCACACTACAGATGATGATTGATGCTCATTGTTTTACGACCATTGTTTTGAAGATGTTTTAAGTTCTACAATAGGTACCCGTTAATCATATGTATGTGAAATGTGACCGTAATTAAAAGTCAGCGTATATAGACAATGAGATGACGGTGTGTCTCAACGTGTCCACATGTGTCGTGCAGAGATTGTTACTACGACAACTCCACAACGTGCCCACGGTGTGCGAGGATGAGCGAGCGCCAGCAGGATGAGCCTCCAGATGTGAAGGATGTGTTCACATGAAGAGGACGTGGGCCAGATGTTACTGTGACCGGTTGTGAACATTGCACTTTGATTGGATCCCCCACAGTGTTAAGGCTAGCTTGTTTTGTGCACATGTTCCCGGTGTGTGTTTCAGTTCAGTGCACTACATGGCGGATGGAAACGTGTTTTTAAAAATGTATTTTTGTTTTGTATTTTAATTCCTGGTCTGAGACTGGTGTACACACTGTGTTTAGTGTGTATTTGCCTATGTGTCTTATGTACAAGTCTGTGTACTTTAGACGTGGGTGTAAGTGGCCTGCAGACAAGTCAGTAGATCATGTTAAATGCAGGAGTTTTGTAACGTATAAAGTGTTGAGGTTTTTTGTTGCAAAATCTTAAATCAAAAGTCCCAATGGCAAGAGATAAATACTCCTAAGATGATGACACAGCATTAAAGAATTTGTAAATTCAAAAAACAAAAGCAAATCATCCTCCCCTTTGCTGAAATGACGACATTACATTTAGTTTTATATTCCCAGCTGTTGTCGCCTCCTCATTCCTTCCCTGGAGGTGCGTGCCAAGTAAGTGCAGAGCAGGATACATTATGTTGCCTCATGTGAAACGTGTGCGTTATTCTGTACAGTGTCATGTATGTTTAGTGCAGTTCAACTCAGAGCAGTTTGTAACAAATTGACCAGTACTCTCATTCATGTTTGCGTACTCAAGCTTGCCAGCTAGAAGTCAATGTAGTTTTTCAATTGTATTCTGAAAATCTCAATGCAGCAGCCATTGTGTTCATGGCTGCGGCCCCAGTTATAGCACACTTCGTCACTTTTGAGGGACGGGGAAATGATTAAAAACCATTGTTTTGACTATATATCTTTCAGCATGTGTTTTCCTTCTGAATAACCACTGTATGAGTTGTTGTTCATGACAACTGGAATTGTGTGTGTGGTGCATGAATAAAATGCTCTACTCAAGAGATTGTGTGTGTGTGTGTGTGTGTGTGTGTGTGTGTGTGTGTGTGTGTGTGTGTGTGTGTGTGTGTGTGTGTGTGTGTGTGTGTGTGTGTGTGTGATTGTGTGCTACATTGTGTGTGTGTGTGTGTGTGTCAAATATATAGTA
>OOFB01021289.1:4582-22827 GCA_900323305.1 Trachyrincus murrayi
AAGCAGCTGATGCACCTGAACCCTTTGTACCCCCCCACCCCCCCCACCCACCCCCACCAGATTAAAAAAGAAAAAGGAAGGACTAGAGAGCAAGTGTGAAAGACAGAGAGATAGAGAGAGAGAGAGGGAGAGAGAGAGTGGGGAGGGGGGACAAAGTGAGAGACTGTAGAAGATTGTAGAGAGATGAAAATAATGAATTACACTGAAAAAGACAGACGTGGAGGAGATGACGGAGGACAGCGAAGGAGACACAGAAAAAAAGAGCGAGCAGATGGTAAATGACAAGCGGAAAAAAGGAGATGATCCTTTTTCACAAAATGCTATTTCTTGGTCTTATTTTATGCCCTGAGATGGCAGGTGTCATAGCATAGAGGCGGCTTGTTTGTAGAGACACGGAAAGAAAGGCTAGATGAGATGTCATGTCACACATAAACAGACCTGAGGATACGCTCTGTTACATATTTTCATTTAATTCATGTAGCTTTGATCCAAAGCGAGGTTGGACAATTAAAGCATATTATCAATATTCGAGCACAGGTTCCAAGCTGTAGGCATTCAAAAGCTAATTTAGTTCTGGGTTTTTATGTAATATCAATGCTTATGAGTCAGTGCTAGTTCAACAACAAGAGTGCATCCTCCTTCATTCTGTAACATAATCTATCTGTCTATCTATCTATTTAGTTCCTTCACTTAGTGCTGTTGAGGGTCACGCAGGGACTGTAGTCTCTGCGTGACACATGGACACACGCATGCATACATGCACAAACACACACAAACAATTATATGTGGAATTAATTCTATGTTCTTCCTTTTGTTGTGTGCGATTCGGTGGGTGATCTGACCCCAATAATGCAGGTAATGCATTGAGTGTAGGTAGGGGGTCGCTCCCCATGCCCTCAGTCTACCTGTAGGCATCCTGGAGCAAGATGCCCAATACCACTACCTGCTCCTTAATGGCATGTATCCAACATTCTCTGCAAGTCGTTTTGGATGAAATGAGACTAGGAAAAGGACAGGTGTCGTGGGCCATTAGGCTTCAAACTGTGAACCTCGAAGTAAAGAAAATAAATGAATGGGTCATCCATTAGCCAGCCATCTTTTTTAAGCGGGAAGCAACTGGAGCACCCGGTGGGGAATATGCAAACTCAGTGGTTTACTTCTGTGTTTACTACAAAATCCATCAGACTGTACTATTTTTATAACCACATAGTAGTGTATTTTTAAAGTATCATAGTAGCGAGTCTCTCCAACTTTAATAAGTTATTGTATTTTCAAAGCCAGTTGTTGCCAACAGTTTCCCAACAGTGATTTAATGCTGAATTGTAAACGAACAAGAACTGCATTGGGTTTTAGCTTATATCATAGCTAATCTAGTGTGTGTGTGTGTGTGTGTGTGTGTGTTGGGGAGAGAGACAAATTGGTCAAGTGAAGTGAAAAATGGTTTATTCTACAATTACCATAAACAACAATTACAGCAGTACTATCAAAGGTTGGTACAAGCGAGTGCACTGAGCAAAAAGGTTGCTGGGAAATTAGGCCGCTGCTGTCACGTACATGGCACCAGTAGGATTTTTTAAACTTTTGCAAATAATCCCGCCTGGACTACTAGTACTTTGGATAATAGAAAGTAACAAGCGCAGCGGAGAGTGACCCATGAAGTCGAGAAACATGGAAAGGGATAGACATACAAGAGAAGAAAGATATGGTGGTGCCATGCCACTCAACACCAACAGCAGCGGTGAAAGGGGCAGAGTAGAATAACAACGACAGCAGCAAAGTGTTCAGGGTGCACTGAAAACTTAGATTCACCATGTGATTCACCATGTGATTCACTATGTGAATCACCATGTGATCCACCATGTGATTCACCATGTGATCCACCATGTGATCCACCATGTGATTCACCATGTGATTCACCATGTGATCCACCATGTGATCCACCATGTGATCCACCATGTGATTCACCATGTGATCCACCATGTGATCCACCATGTGATCCACCATGTGATTCACCATGTGATTCACCATGTGATTCACCATGTGATCCACCATGTGATCCACCATGTGATTCACCATGTGATTCACCATGTGATCCACCATGTGATTCACCATGTGATTCACCATGTGATCCACCATGTGATCCACCATGTGATTCACCATGTGATTCACCATGTGATCCACCCTGTGATCCACCATGTGATCCACCATGTGATTCACTATGTGATCCACCATGTGATCCACCATGTGATTCACCATGTGATCCACCATGTGATTCACCATGTGATCCACCCTGTGATCCACCATGTGATCCATGTGATCACTCATGTGATTCACCATGTGATCCACTATGTGATTCACCATGTGATTCACTATGTGATTCACCATGTGTCTTGAAAACTACAGCAGCCAGAGGTTCAAATAAGCGAATGACAACAAGCAAACAAATGTTCTAAAAAGAACGTGTAAAAAACAGACATGAAGTATGGAGTGTTGTGTGCATGTACTGTATGTACTGTGTGTATGTACGTTCATCTGTGTGAAAACGTGTGGCTTAGCATATGTTTTCATGGACGCTTGTACATGGTCATTTTATTGTTCATGTTGTGATGCCAGACCAAGGTGTGTGTGGATGTTTCTGCTGCATGTAAAAAAAAGAAATCAGTTTGTTAGCCCCTGAACACCTGTTCTAGTTTTCCCAGGTGCATGTACCCGGGAACGTGACCACCAGGCAAAGTCAACTTGGCCTGTGCATAAACATGCACTCACACATGCGATGCGGCATTGTGCACAACACAACCGGCACGGTGGTGCAGGTACTGCAGCGTTCTGCCAAACATGTGCTGTTCTCTGAGAACCGTGTTATCATGTATATGTCAAACGTGCTGTTCTCTGAGAACCGTGTTATCATGTATATGTCAAACATGTGCTGTTCTCTGAGAACCATGTTATCATGTATATGTCAAACATGTGCTGTTCTCTGAGAACCGTGTTATCATGTATATGTCAAACATGTGCTGTTCTCTGAGAACCGTGTTATCATGTATATGTCAAACGTGCTGTTCTCTGAGAACCGTGTTATCATGTATATGTCAAACGTGTTGTTCTCTGAGAACCGTGTTATCATGTACATGTCAAACATGTGTTGTTCTCTGAGAACCGTGTTATCATGTACATGTCAAACATGTGCTGTTCTCTGAGAACCGTGTTATCATGTACATGTCAAACATGTGTTGTTCTCTGAGAACCATGTTATCATGTACATGTCAAACATGTGTTGTTCTCTGAGAACCGTGAGGGTTGCAATAGAGAAAAAGAGTTGCCTATCTTCTGCTGGTCCTTAACTGTAGCTCCCCTGTTAGTCTAGTAGTCTCTCTCTCTCTCTCTCTCTCTCTCTCTCACTCCAGGTCCCGGTATAGAGAGCTTATCACTGTCATGCTAGGTCATCCTAAGACCCAACACTTTTTATTTTAATCAATTGATTAACAATCCAAACAAGCGATTGAAAAAGACCATTTAACTTCGGCCAAAGTTTGTGAAAAATCAATTACAAAAAAGTGGTACTTTCTCCCAAGCTTTCACGTTACTTGCGTCACTTTATTCAAAACCATTCAGTAAATCTCACACAATAATAATACTTCTGAATGATTATAACATCACATCGGCCGCAAAAAGATCAACCGCCAGACCTCTTAGCCTAGCAGTTGCTAACCATACTCTCACTAGAAGCTATTATTGTATACAAACTGACACATCCTATGAATTATGTAACGCTTATTTTACACACGTGACACAAGCCGCTGACAGAGAGAGCTAGGCTGACGGGTACGGGGATGAGGGAAGCGTTCAGCCAGACATGATCACCTGACACGCCTTCTAGGATGACACATCTCATGCATTGATGTGGGGGAGGGGGGTGGGTTATGCGTGGGTTATGCTGGCACACATAATCTTCCAATGTGACTTTTTTTCTATTTATTCATGAATTTCTTGATCAAGCTGTAGTAAAATTGTCGTGCTGTTGCTGTTGTGTCACTCAAGGACAGCTGTAAATAGTGGAGCAGTTGAACCGTTTGCATAACCGCTTAGCTTCCAACACGCATATTTATTCATCAAAGGCAGAACAATGCATATTAAGCATATATATTTATGCGCTTAACACTGTGTGGTTGTTATTTTTTTTCCTAAACTACATGCAGTAACAATATGCTAAAGTGCCTGAAATACCTTATTCTAGACATATCTATGATGTGCAGAATGTACCTCTGTGTTTAACGTTGGATGCAACTAACAGTTCCAGCACCACAGTCACCAAATAACAGATCTTTGATCACTGTGTCTGTCAACACGATAGCGATGGCGTTTTGACACCCACAGCTGAGAAGGAATCCACCACCACTCCCGCCGCCCCAGCCGTACAAAGCGATGACCGTTTTCCTTTACGATTGTCGTTTGAACAGCACGACAGTTGGAACCCCCACTGTGCCTCCAACAGTCCGCCTGAGCAGACTCCATCCCCCCCCTCCCCCCAGTCCTCCACTCCTTCCATGCTAGCTGCTGTGCTGGCATTCATGATCCAAGTGCATACACATATGTATGTATGTACCACACTCTCTCTCTCTCTCTCTCTCTCTCTCTCTCTCTCTCTCTCTCTCTCTCTCTCTTTCTCTCTCGCTCCCTCTGTCTTTATTTTCTTTCTTTGTCCCTGAATTCCATGTATGGAGCAGAACGGTCCCTGGCTTGTGATCTTATATCTCCGGCAGTTTGGGTGTACGTCCCTAAATGACAAAGAGCATACTGCATACTGTAGACACATTTACCCATGGTCGCATGGAGTGCAGGCGTGTGTGTGTGTGTGTGTGTGTGTGTGTGTGTTGGGCAGGAAGGGGGGTGGTCTGTTGTTATTGCATCCTTTGCAATAACAACAACTGCACCACCAAGATCATTTGCGTGTGTGTGTGTGTGTGTGTGTGTGTGTGTGTTTGCGTGTGTGTGTGTGTGTGTGTGTGTGTGTGTGTGTGTTTTTATTTCACATTCACGCATTCAACACATTACCTCAACAATAGTTAATCTCTTTGTATTCAATACAGACCAACCTTGTAGAAATCTAATGAAGAGCATTTAACGAGTGCGGTAAATCCAAGCAAATAATAAAGCAGTGCACTGTGGTTTCAGGACAACAGGGACAGAACCCAGCAGAATGCAGGCGTTACAAGCTATTCTTCATCTGACAGAGAGGCTCCTGAGCCGGTAAGGTCAGTGCAGTGACAGCCAGGGGTCTGGAAGGGGAGGTCAACTGTAGCGGTCACACAGGGGCCCCAGCCTGTGGTACCAGGGGCCAGGAAGGTTTCTTCTTCCTGCCTTCAATATTAATTTATTGACTTATATCCGTACAGGAGATCATATTCTTTATCAGTATAAAGGTATTAAGTATGCAACCGAATGCAAAAGGAACACACACTATATGGACCACTGTGGTAAGCAAATAGCAGTTTCTCATTAACTCAGCACTTGGTACACAAGGGAGCCACTTATTAAGGTCCTTATCATATGGCAACATACCCGGTATGTAGGGCTATGATAAGCACATTATAGCACAGCACAGCAGGAGAAGTGAGGAGGATCCGCTATTGCAACCTAACCCCAACCCTGTTTACAAACAGCCTCTGAACATTATCCCGAAACATTGAATTTAATTGCTTGCTATTGGTTGAATATAATTGGGTTAGTGCATATAGTCGAGTTGAATATAATTTGGTTAGTGCAATCCAGAGGTAAGTTCAGGAAACATTTAATTTGCATTATTTGTTTTTATTGGGGGTTTATTACTGGAGTTATTGCTTTGCAGTGCATATTAAAAAAGGCCCACGTTTGAATGATATGGACATGATGTTTATCACTGCATTGTATGTACTGTACAACCCAGTGCCTGTACTGCAATGATACCATCTCCCTGCAGTACACACAAACAAGATGCACTCCGATGTTGTGGGGTCTAGGTAGGGTAAACAGAAAGCATATCAATTTACTTTAGTGACCTTTGAGTATAGATACGTCCATCCTCCATCACCACCACCACCTCCGCCACCTCCCCACCAAAACAAAACATTTCTCTTTACAGAAAATGTCTGGTTTTAACACAGTTTGATCACTGTCTCATTGCTGGTTTCTAGAAGACATTAGGGATGTCCTTTTCATTCTCTGACAAACATCTGCTTCATCTGGGCCCCCAAGAAAAGCAAAATGTCTGTTTCTACTGCACCATTCTCCCATCACTAACCAACCCCCTGCTAAATGTCTGTTTCTACTGCGCCATTCTCCCATCACTAACCAACCCCCTGCTAAATGTCTGTTTCTACTGCTCCATTCTCCCATCACTAACCAACCCCCTGCTCCTTCCATCCAATTTCTGTGCACAACGATGAATGACGAAGTACAGAGGGATATATTTCTTATTACAGATCAGAACTTTTTTTTTTGTCTTTAAGTTTCATGGTGGTCACGTTTCTTCCAGAAAAAGAGTTGGCTTCTAGAAGAAATTAATAAAAAAGATGTGCTCTGCGATTATGTTTTTGGAATGGGTGTTCTTGGAAATTGCTTTCAATAACTGGATTCCAAGTGTTCTAATTATGATGGAGATAATGCTGGCAGGTGTTGTCTACTTGTCTAACTTGACTGTTGGGCAAGTGAACCGTGGAAAAATTGGAACTCTAGACGAACTCTAAACTGAGATATCAAGGTAATAAAACGTACACTACAGGTTCATTAAGCACACTTTTTTCTTACAGGTTCATTAAGCATACTTTTACAATATTGAATAAATATCTACAAAAAATAAAATAAAAAGAAACATAACTCAAAGAAACATGATTCATTGCTGGTGCATGCAAAGGTGCATGTTCTCATTCAAAGTCCAGTTTATGTTTAAGGTATTCTTCCATGTATCAGTTGTCCCCAGCATACTGACACGACTGCACCAGACATTCATCATCACATGACTGATCTTTGCCCTGCTATCGCCCTAGATGCCAAATAATATATCAACACAGAGTTACGTGGTGGTTAAAATACTAATACTAGGACTATGAATACTATAAATATGAACAGTTTTACAGTATTTTCACTCCCTGCAGAGAAGTTCCATTCTTCCAGAGTAAACACCATTGTTTCAGAATGGATTTAGGCACAGAACAATGAGTAAAGAAATATATTGATAGTGCCCATTCACATCCAAAGGCTTTTTTCAGAATGCATCCTGCATAATTATGCCATCCAAATTCACCCGAGGGTCGGCTTTAAACTCTGTTGCCAATTCGACAGCTCTTTAGTTTCCTATTCTGGCAGAGAGGAAGATGGAGGATTAGGAATTTGTTTTTGCATCAGGGATTTGGGTGGGGGGGGGGGGGGGGGGGGGGGGGGGGGGGAGGGGGTTGTTGGGGGGGGGGGGGGGGGCGGGGGGGGGGGGGGGGGGGGGAGGGGGTGGGGGGGGGGGGCGTTTGGAAACCTCATGTTTGTTCAATATACTGACTGCATGTTTTTTCGGGGACAGCATGTGCCAACAAACTAAGCAAAAGTTTCAGGCGGGGATCAGGGTGTTTTCCAGGATCCAGGCTCACACTAGGCTATGGGTTGGTGTGATAGTCAGCCGCACAACCAATCATGCTAATTCCAAGTATAGCTCATTCAAAAGCAGCTACCTGAAGTAGAAAGTTGAGTTAACTTATGTTTGTTGAAAACCAAATGGCTGTTGCCTACATTATGATTATTATGATTATTATGATTCTGATTATTATCATTATTATTATCATTAGTATTATTATCAATAAATAAATAAAAGCGCTGTTCCACCTGGATGTTGTTCTCCTTCACACAGTCCTAGCATTGGAAGCTTGCTACACTATGCTAAGATATATTATAGAGAAAGGAATGATGGCGGATAAATATATATATTTTAAAAAAGCATTTTTATTTATATATTTAATATTTTTTTTTTTTTAAGATTGAGCAAAGTCTCTGAAGGTGAATCCGAGTGAATCATCTTTAGACACACCAGCGAAAACAAACACCAGGAAAGCTGTTCTTCACACTCACATACCTGTCTTAACCTCGCTGGCTCATATCAGCAATAATGTCAGTCAGGTGTGTGGAAAGTCATTCGTTTATTATGTTTACTTCCAAGGCAATAAGGTAAGGACGTTTCACACTTACATGTGTGTGTGTGTGTGTGAGTGTGTATTTTTTCCTTCTTTTCTTTGCGGGAAGGACACTTTTGAAACAGACGTTTCACTATGGTGGCAGAAAGAACTCACACACGTGACTGAGTCAGGTTAGTTAGCAGTTTATTGCTCGGATCAGATTTTTTTTGTTTGGCTCTTCACATACATTTTTTTTAAATGTGGCCAATATCAGATTCCATTGTGAACCGGTCACGGTCCTGAACTGATCGGCATGCACAAAAGAACAATAACAAAGACGTCACATGCAGCACGCTGTCGTACGGTAGTAAACATGGAGGTGTGTGTGGATGCTACTTCTGTACGGAGGTGTGTGTGGATGCTACTTCTGTACGGAGGTGTGTGTGGATGCTACTTCTGTACGGAGGTGTGTGTGGATGCAGAGTCGGAGCCAGGAGTGGTGGGATCGTGACGTGAATGGCTTCACTGAAACAGATTTTATCACTGCCCCTCCACTGACAACCTCCATCGCAGCTGTCTTCCATGTTTGTATTCACAGAGTGACTCCCGCCAGCGCAGAATTGTGATGAATGTCAATCTAGAGTGATGTAAAAGTCGCATGAATTCCGAGGTCGCATTGCAAAAAATCGGACCTGTATCTGATTTAGGACCACGTATGAAAGTGGCCTAAATCAAAAATATCAGATTCAATGTGATTTGCGCTGTTCACACTGTTATGAAAAAAATTTGGAACACTTTTGCTTGCAGTGTGAATGAGGCCTTGAGACACATGGAGGTTTCCTCAGCCTGCAGGGTAACCAGGCAACCATTTGCCCATGTTTCCTCAGCAAAGTCAAGAACAATGTTGTCCTGATGCAAATATTGTACTTCATAACAAACACAGAGTGGAAGTGGCTTTTTAAGGTGTTTTACCCAGCTCAAAGAATGCTATTAGCTAATGAAGTGATTGATTGTGTGTGTGTGTGTGTGTGTGTGTGTGTGTGTGTGTGTGTGTGTGTGTGTGTGTGTGTGTGTGTGTGTGTGTGTGTGTGCTGTAACTAAGCATGCACCTGTGCATATGGAAATTCATTACAGTGGCGGCTTTAAGCTGCTATTTTGCACTAATGGATGCAATGAATACAGTTGCCTGACCTAAATGTACTGATTTAGTACTGAATGTTTCTGCAACGCAGCTAAAGAACTGAAATCGCTTGTATAAGTGAACACAAACACACCTCTCTTATACTCGTATGTCTTTGCTATCATTCGCTAGAACCATGGTGTCCCCACTATGAAATACTAAGACATACATACCACGACACACATCCTATACTGGTGACATACTACAGAATGATGCCTGGTGACGACGTGCAGGTGTACTTACCATGGCGTGTGGCTCGCGGGGGGAGCCGGCTGGTAAAGTGCTGGCTGTTTCCATCCTGCCTTTGCCTTTGCCGCTTCTATGGGCTTCAGACAGCCGACACACGGAGGTCCCTAGTAGAAGAGCGGCCATAGCCAAAACACCCAGGCTGCCCATCAGCTTCCACCTGGACAGGGAAGAGGGTGGAGAAGACATTTTGGGTTGATTAGGGTTTTTTTGTTTAGCTTTGTTTTCTATCCGGGAACCAATGCATTTGATCAGTTCTATTTACTTTCCATTTTGTTTTTGTCTGGGCGCAACCATACAGACTTTCCCCCCAGAGGTAATTCCCATGATGCTTTGCTTTTCCCCAGATCCTCGTTAACGAGATCAAAGCCTTACCAAAACTCTCTTTAACCTAAATACATAAACTCAATCATTTAACATTACTCATTACATTACACTTAACCATTCTATATCAAATACCTAAATGTTCCAAGTTTAATGCTATAGTTATATAATAGCACCCTTTGTTTCTTCATTATGAATGTTAATTGCAGTGGAACAATCCTACAGGGGAGTTTCCTGTTCATGTTAGCAGGGGTCTGTGTGCTGTCCTGAAAGCATGCAGCTTGTTCCTTAACATTCATTACATTCACAGCTATAGTTTTCCTACTGAGGTTTTATATTTTTATTCATGCAACAAGTTGCATGCAAAAGGAGAGCAAAGTCACATAAACACAGACAGCAACAGTGTCTTTCTGGTTAGAATGCTTGTAAAGGATATCGCGGCATGGCCTTCATCACGTCAAGTATAATCAAGCAAAGTTTATTCATGAAATTAAATTATAATCCCACAAGAGGGCTTTACAGGCTCCATACAAAGAGAAGGAAATGACGAGGTCTTTAGTCAGGGGACGAGGAATTAAAAAGACCTCACTGAGGCCAGTAGCAAAATATTTTTACTTTAATACCAGTTTAAGATTTAATAACAGTTGGGACTGACAATAGTGTAGTCTAGCAACTATATACAAATTTATATAATAATAATCTAAGAGTGACACAAGAGCACTATTATTTCATGATGAAACGAGGGTTGGTGCTAGGTTATTATTGATCATTGGGATTTATAATTATTATTGATTGATAGTAATAGCTGTAATAACACCTCTTGGAAGTGATGTCAGTACAGCACTTATATCTAAAAGAAAATGACATTTTACCTCAGCATTATAACAACAACAATTGACATTGGCAGTGTCTGAAATCGTTGCCATGGCGATAAAAACATTACATGTTGGACACGCGCGTGTGTGTGTGTAAGTGTGTGTGTGTGTGTGTGTGTGTGTGTGTGTGTGTGGGTGTGTTTTGCTTGTTTTGCCATTGCTGTACTACAAAGGGAAGACAGTGGAGGAGGCTTAAGTGGGATTCAACCCAAATCCTGCCGTGCTGCATGTGTTCTGACCATAGGACTTCAAACACCTCAGTCAGGCTGGCAAAGCAAAGCACAGCATGTTTGTGAAATTTTTTTATATATATATATATATTTGTGGTGAAATGGTTTTGATACATCGACAAAATAAATGCCTACAATTTGCATTTATTTGTATTTAGATTTTCCATTTATTATTATATTATTATTATTATATTATTGTTTACTGTTATTATAACAGTAAACAACATGGATAGCTTGGCTTCCAGCAGCACATGGAAACATAAACAAAACAGTAGTGCCAGCTTTATGACATGAACTTCAACAAGGAATGCATAGATCAGCATTATGGCAAACTTAAGTCACACAGCAGTGCCTTAAACAAAACAGGACCACTAATAAAATAAGCAGTAAGGTAGCTCTGTAGCTCTAGACGTCCAACTGGCTGTATTTAGCGCAAGAGGCTTTTCTGACATCATGTGTTGTTTTGTTTTGTTGTGTAAGGCAGGTATAACTGTCTGGGCAAAATGTGTGCGGAAAATAATCGTGTATCGCGGGTCAAGCACTTTAAACATGTTCTTGAACCCCGTATTGTCTACCACAGAGAAGGTCTCATATCTGCCCCTATCGCTGCGGTGATCTCTTTGGACCGGCTACCGGAATCAGCCGCATGTTGTTGCCTGAAGGCTGCGGGGAGAAGTTGGACACGTGCGCAACCCAATCCATTGTTTTCTATGGAGAAAGAGCCACAGCAATTTCAGGGAGGGGCCATGCGCCCGACCTCGTGGCAGTTTGTCACGGAGGGGTCTTGCTTCGAAGTTAAAGTTATTTTCAACAAGCCAGAATGTTTTTGAGCCGTAGCTGATTGTGTGTGTTTTAAACTTGCCATGGCCGAGAACACAGCGCCTGACCTAGCGACGCGCACGGTGTTGAACCGTGTATCAAGTGAACACACACACAGAGACAGACAATCACACACAAAGACATTCAGTCTAAATTACATGAATAAGGTATGGTTATATTATTGAGAACAAAGGCAATTAATTAAAAAGCCAGTCATTTTGTTAAAGGCAAGAGCCTTTATTAAAATGACTGGCGTTGTTGTAAAATACTGTAATGAGAATGACACATTTTTTATACGTTAGAGTCCAGGAAAACAGCACAAATTATTTGATTTGTCTCACACCACAATATTAGTATTATTACATCATTACATATTAGATATTATTAAACAAAGCCAGAAAATCCTCCAAGTACAAAAAAAAAAGCAAAAGAAGAACACTCGAGAGAACATCTAGCAAGCTAGCTAGCTAGCCCGGGGCTAACGGGGCCTCATGAATGAGAGCTCGCCCTTGTGAAATTAAGCACCAAATGAGATCTGCCAGTCACTTTCTAATGTTCCTCCTCCAGGCGCTGGCGAGCCCACACATGCACATACCCCCTCACACACACATTCCCACCAATTCAGTGCTGCATATGAACACACTATATGGATATGAGCATACACCACTGCGCATAGAGGGCCGCATTAACGCAGGGTGCCCATTGCCGTATAATGAAAAAGTGGCTTCTAGGTCCATTTTGAACTTCCACCAGCAAGGAAGCCCTCCTTGCTCTCGAAGGAAGTCATTATTTGACTTGCATTTTAAACCGTTTAGAGACACGCTGCTTTAATCCACCAGACCCCTTAGTTCACTCCTCAACACCCCACAGAGAATACCCCTCTCCCGGCCTCCTCCCCTGCCACTATACTCCAATCACACTGTCCCGTTGGCTCTTATTTCCTCTCTCCCGGCCCCTCCCCCACCACTATCATCCAATCACACTGTCCCGTTGGCTCTTATTTCCTCCTTTTCAAGCCTCAAGTCTCTCTTTTCTTTCCTCTTCTCCTCTCTATTCCCTGGGTACTGGAACTGTAGTGGCTTTGCCCTATTGACTCCTCCCGTCTTCACTTATCTCCACTTATCTTTGGGACTTCAGTCACTAATGTGTCTCGCTTGTTTTGTGCCTCTTTTATTCATGTATCGGTTGTAAAGAAGGTCCTTAAAGTCAGACTTAACACTAAATACACATGGTGTAAAAATCAACAGTGCTACAGTGCAACTCAACAGCCTCTTTGGCTTTCTCCCACAGAGGTTTTTGTGGAGAAAAAAAAAAAATATATATATATATATATATATATATATAACCCATATATATGTTAAGAGGGTTAATTGGACACATGGGTGGGCTTCGTGAGGGCTCGCTTCTCTGCGGTTTCCAAGCAACGCTCAATCACAGGCCCACTTGCCCGCTGAATGGCTCTGGACAACAGTGGTAGCTGAACGGAGTGGCGCTGATGTTGTCCTGGTCAGTGCATACTGCTGCTATTCACCGTAGCACATTAAGGACAGCCAATCATTCACCAGGGGTGAGACATGCGCTCCAATGGGCCTGCCAATGCCACAGCCTCCTGTAATACATTATGCCATAACCTAGAATTAAAAAATATTATTTTTCAATGTAATTTTTCAATGAGGTCAATGTCACAGGACCGTTTGTATTGCCGCAGCCTGATTGAGTGGGGTAGAAAAATCTTGGGCAACAAAGTTGATACACCCCCTGGGTGCCATTTTATGGTTGAGGCAAACATGCATATTCAAGACTGTTTAATGCTGTCAAATTATGTTTGACATAAACATTAGAGGTTGTGAGAGTTCCTTTTATTGTGACATCATGTAGTAACATGACCATAGTGAAAAAACTGTCGTGTTATGTGCCATGCTATTTTCTTTTTAACTGTTAGTAGCCATATAGTCATATATTCTACACTAGTCTATTTGGGTGTATGTCAATTCTCTTTGAGATACAGCCAAAGCAAAAGGAACGGCTCTGTGTAATGACAGCAGAGGACAGACCACTCGTTCTGCTGTAATTCTAGAATGTGAACAATGAGCCAAGCTTTGGGGACTTCCTGCTAGCTATGTGCTCCAGGTAGCTGCTGTCACTATTATCACTGTCAGACACTCTCTTCCCTGCAGGGGGCTGGCTGAATATTTAAAACAAGTTGAGGCAGAAGCATGAGAACACACTGCATGCAAAGCTGTATGGCAATGACTCCACACTATTGACTGTCACACAAAACGACAATGGGCGTTTTACGAAGTTATGAGGCAAGGTCCACGGTACATTACACTACAATATACGGACCAGCGGGGGCCGGTTTTCCCCCGTAAGGTCCCACCTGGTATGCAGATCGTGGGGCAGCAAACAGGTCAGGCTGCAGGCTGTGGATATTACACACCAGCATCTTTGATCCTTAACCATGGCCACCGTTTGGTAATGTTTCAAACTAGGATCAATAAAAATTATTGGCCATCGTTGACTGCTACAAGGTTCATTCTCATTTTAAAAGGGAAGGACACCTTTTTTCTTCTTTCTTTCCTCCACCTGCTCAGCTCTCCCCCTGCATGCCTGATGTCTTCATATCCCCCTTTCCTTTTATTCTAGTAAGGAGAGGGTCCTCATGGGACCAGAGGGAGTCAAGCTTGTCTATCAGCCAAGCTTCAGGCTGTATATATGAGGAATGAATGATATTAGTAGGATATTTTATTTTATGTAAAAGCACCATAAACCAGTGAAAGGCCTTTATCATCAAGACAGCCCCAGGGTCTATACAGTTCACTGTAAAGCATGGAAAAAAGGACTTACACAGGCTTATGAATAGCAAAACGATGACAACAAAATATTACAGAATATTGTGGGGACACATTGTCATGTGAAACAAGTTGACTGTGAAACTTCATTTCTATGTTAATTTTTCCCCTTTTTGAGAGAACAATTTGACTGTAACGAGTCACCTGGATGAATTGTTTGTTTGTTTGGTTGGCTATTTTTTTGAAAGAGGGACAGCAAAAACTATTTCCCTTGATATTCATTTCAAATTGTGAAAAACAAGCCTTCACTAATAAATATGTAGCATGTAAGCTTCTCCATAGCACTGTTCCACTCAATCACAGAGGGCATAAATGCTTTGCTTAAGGGTACCGCAACAGTATATTTGGGGGAAAATAATTGTTGCTGACTGGATTAACTTGGGTTTCCCAGGGATTTAAACTGATTTCCTGTCCTGTCGCACACACGCATATCTTGGCTTCGGGCTACCAAGAAACCATACCAAACCATATAACAACCAACGATCTAACATTTGATACACTGACGTAAACACTAGCTATGAACAGCTTTGTCAGAAACTGATACTTCTTTTGATTTAAGAGGGGGGGAAATGGCGGTAACGTACGAGTGTATTTCAATGGAGTAGCTTAGTTTAATAAAGCATGTATGTCTGCCTCCAAGTTTCAGCGCTAGCCTTAACAAGACAAAGTACTTTGAAGCGCATGTCTCCGTCGATCACAACTGTGTACTGAATGTATTTTCAGCTGACACTCTCTTTCCACTGTAGAGACTAATAAGAACATATCGCTCTCTCCCTCTCTCATTCTCTCTTTATCTCTCTCCATCTACCTCTATATTCTCTCTCTATCGCTCTCATTCTCTCTCATTCTCTCTTTCTATATCTCTCTATCTCTCTCATTCTCTCTGTATCACTCTGTATCTCTCTCATTCTCTCTCTCTCATTCTCTCTCTCTCTCTCTCTCTCATTCTCTCTCTCTCCCTCTCTCTCATTCTCTCTCCCGGTGCGATTGGCTTTTTTTTTGACAGGATTCCACAACCAGGTCGGTAGCCTCCAGGTGTAAAAAGCCCATATACTGCTTCTTGTCAGGTGTGGCTCACGCACACACACACACACACACACACATACACACATGCTAGCATGCACACACACAGTACAGGAGGTTGTGCAGGACCATGACTAGATGCTGTGTATTGCAGACCTGTGTTGACTTCCCTCAAACTCAAATATTAAAGCCATAAAAGCCTATTCCTATAAAAAATCTGAACTCTTAAAAAGTGTTATTATGGGGATACTTCACCATTTAAACTTATAAATCATGAACCAATACCAATATTCCTTATTGAGAGAAAAATAGTTATATTAAAAGAACATGACTGGTTTGTTTTAACATATCGATTTGACATATTCTTTCCACAACAATCACGAGAGAAGTGTGTATTTCAACACATCACTGGTTGGGTACAGAGAGCAGCACATAGGACAGGAAAACCATGAAAAAATAAAGAATATTGTAAATCTAGTTTTTTGTGATTTACTTTCTCACTTTCTCAGTTTAAACAACTTGGTTCTTCTCTGTCCCTTTCCATTAGGGAACTGAGAATTTGATTGGCCAGCATAGTTTAGACAGTAAAGTTGTGATTTCAGCAGCAGCCTCATAACATTGTTTTTGTTCCACTTAAACATCTAAAGTACTTCCATCATTTGTATTCACTAGGGTTTCTTAAACTTTTTAATCTCGGGAGCCAAAAGACAATTTCAGTGTGTCCGTGCCAGTGGGACCCAACCACCGCACACTCGGCACACTGAATGCACTGAGTGTTCGGTGTGTTGTCGGGCAACGACCCAGTTCCAACTGGATGGCGACCCATTTTGGGTCCCGACCCATAGTTTGAGAACCTCTGATGTAGACATACAGGTGTAGTAGCACCAGAGTGCTCCATTCTTCATGGCGCTACGATTACATAAGCAGGACACGTAGCCTTTTGGCGATCCCGGCGCTGTCACACATTGTTAAGTCAAGTCAAGAATATTTATATAGTCTGTTGTTGAATACAAATTTCAATTACAGTCTCAAAGGGGTTTAACATGCTCCCATTCAAATCAGATGTGACAGCATCCTAACTAACTCAGAGCCCTAAGCCAGGCAGGGAGGGAACTTGCCCCAGTGAGAAATGTAAGAAACTCTAAGGGTGACTAACTAACAAATAATATCAGCCATCTGTCCGCAGGGTTACAACTAACTTCTCAACGATTACCACTTTTCTTTCTAAAGTGGACAGAGGAGTAAGTATTCATAAAGCCATTCATCAACTCTGAGGCCTATAGGATTAAATTAGATGGGTGTGCACTGTACTTGTTTGATGATGTTGAATAACTATAGCGTGTTCTCAGAGAGACCATGTGTGAAACGGAAACGGAGAAACAACCACGAGCCATATGAAAAATACAAGTCTGGTCCCCTCTGCTAAACACATTTCCTGTGATTTCACATCCACTACCGACACTACCAGAGGAAGAAGAGGAGGGAGAGGAGGGAGACGAAGATGGAGAAAAAGAGGAAGAGGAAGATGAGGAAGAAGTGGAAGAGGAGGAAGAGGATGTAGATGAGAAAGAGGAAGAAAAGGTGAAGAGGAAGAAGATGAAGAAGTTGAGGAAGAGGAGGAAGGTCACAATAAAAGAAGGCCGTGCTATAAGACCATGACCAGGCCGGCGTGTGACGGAGAGCCACTGAAAAGTCCGCCAGCCCGAGGGACGAGCAGTCTGCTGGCGGACTAATCCCCCACACGCTGAACAGATACTGTATATTACCTCTCTGTAACCCCTTTACTAATTTCCCTCCTCTTGGCTGATGGTTGTTTTTTATTCCTTCTCTTTCACTTTTTTCTTTTTTTCCGGAGATGTCAGCTGCCTTCATTCAAGCGGAGAGCTAGTGGCCAATATTTCCTCAGAACGCAGCTCGCAGAGAGCGGCGATCTCCAGCAGTGCTGTTGTAACAGGGCGCTGCAGCTGCAGTAAAGGTCATTTCTAGAAGTTCAACATCAGTGATCAGAATTTCAAGTGAACCGTGTTAGCCACTGTTTGCGGCCCACTGCTCCGAGGGGACTTTAGAAGGCACAGACCCTCGTGGTTGAGGGAGAAAAATCAACTTGAAACTGTATACTGTGTGTATATGTGTGTGTTTGCTTGCATGCATGTGCCTGTGTGTGCCTGTGTGTGTGTGTGTGTGTGTGTGTGTGTGTGTGCCTGTGCACCATTGACGTGCGATACACACAGATGATACAGGCTATATGGCTATGTATCATTTGTGTGAATGCCTCTTGCAGAGCTAGCAACAGAGAGGTAGCATGAGTCCAATTTGAAAGTAACCCTCTTAGCTTCATTACAGGACTGTTGCTCCCTTGCTGGCAGCTGACCACTCAAATGCCAGTCCAGTCAGTATGACTCACTTTTTTTCCTTACTATTTTTTTGGGAGTACGACTGACAAGAACTAACAAAAAACATCTAACTGGCTGTGATGCTACAAGCCAGAGGAAGATAAGTGTGTGTTTGTGTGTGTGTGTGTGTGTGTATATGTGTATGTGTGTACATGTGTGTGTGTGTGTGTG
>OOFB01021325.1:0-17661 GCA_900323305.1 Trachyrincus murrayi
TTTTTTTAAAAAAGGGGGGGGGGGGGGGGGGGGGGGGGCTGTGGGGGGCGGGGGGGGGGGGGGGGGGGGGGTTATGGTCTCCATACATATCCTCCACCACTCAACACCGCATTGTTTCAACTTCACCAAAGACGAATATGTTGTTTGAACAGCCACCAGACACACACCTCTCAGCATCGCCGGTCCACAGGAGGTGAATGAATTCAAAGAATGTTTGGACCGTGACGAAAACAGCACTTGAGAGTTTCCATTTATTTTTTGTTTTGCTTTAATGAAGTCCAATCCTGAGTGAACCAGAAAGCCCTCTCAGACCTATGGGACCCTCTCAGACCTTCAGGCTTCAGGCTTCAGGCCCAGGCCCAGGCTCCAGCCTGGCCCAGGCTTCAGGCCCAGGCTTCAGGCCCAGACTTCAGGCCCAGGCTTCAGGCCCAGGCTTCAGGCTTCAGGCTTCAGGCCCAGGCTTCAGGCTTCAGGCCCAGGCTTCAGGCCCAGGCTTCAGGCCCAGGCTCCAGGCTTCAGGCTCATGCTTCAGGCCCAGGCTTCAGGCCCAGGCTTCAGGCCCAGGCTCCAGCCTGGCTCAGGCTTCAGGCCCAGGCTTGGTTTTGGGGGAAGGGCCTCCAAATAAAATTCCGCTGAGGGCCCCAATTTGGCCAGGGGCGGCCCTGTGTGTGTGTGTGTGTGTGTGTGTGTGTGTGTGTGTGTGTGTCTTAGTTTAGTTTTGTGATTTGTATTTGGGTAACAAGTCCAATGAATTGTGTGGATTACATTTATTGGCAGCTGAGGTGCGTCTGTGCAATGGTTAACATAACAGGCTGGATGTGTGTGTGAAAACCTGTAATCACATCCTAATGACCAACATATCATGTTAGCCCAACCCACACACGACTCTGCAGAAGGAGCTCTGAGAAGACCTGTTATCTCTGATCAGAAGAAGCCAGGCTGGCGGTTTGATCCCTGAACCAAACTGCCATCCTGTGAGATTGGATTTCACAGGAAGAGTATAGTTCCTGATGGCTCCACAGTTTAAACACCAGGGCCCCGTTACAGACAGCTGGTAATAATACACCTCCAACCTCAGCAGCAACTAACTTGATCCGGTCACCATGTTGTACCTCCCGGTGTGTTCCTCCTGGTGTGTTCCTCCTGGTGTGATCCTCCTGGTGTATTCCTCCCTTGTAGCTCTTCTCAGGACGAACAAAACAGGAGTGGGGGGAGTGGGGGTCAGTCTGTGAATAGACATTGTGATGAGGGGGGGGGGGGGGTTAAGCCGGCGATGCATGGCTGAGTCATGATGAGTAGGGGATAAGGAAAGTGTACATAGTTTAGAGTTGCTTAATTTATCATTTTATCATTCAAAATGAAATGCTTCTAGCAGTAGGACCCAGAGGGGATAGCGTCTCGACAGAAACCTGGCCAGGCACACCTGTATGGGGAGCAGAGATGCGTGGATCCTGCCAAAGCAGTTCAACACAATGATAAAAAAAGGTGAAATTGAGCCACGTCATTGGCTAAGGAGCGTCTGACAGGAAAACACAATGACTGTCGGTGCCAGCGTCCGCTATATATGGAATACAAAAGACTCCCACTTGTTTTACTAGACAAGATTCACTGTAGGTCTACCGTAGAGCACAGCGTGTCTGGGGGCCACAAGATGACCGCTTCGGTTGCCGTGTATAGAGACGTTTACACGGAGGACCGCTTTAAACAGACATACGGCACAGAGGACGATGCGCTCGGCAGTCTTAGGAAGAGGATTGGTCTAACCCGCAGGTACAGGTGTTCCCGGCAGGCGTTCCTTCACCTGCTGGGCGAGCGGCTGCCGATCTTCAGCTGGCTCCCGAGGTACCGGCTGAAGAAGTGTCTTCTAGGGGACTCCATAGCGGGACTCACGGTCGGTGTTCTCCACATACCCCAAGGTAGGTACCCGGTGAAGGGTCTCCAACAATACACTGAGCAGACGATTTATAGCCAATAGGTGTGGATTAAATGTTTTTTTATATTATTTTTTAATGCGTTACTAACATTTTAATAAACTTTTTTTTTTTTAAGCAAATGAATAGGCCTGTGTTTACATACGATGTTTATTGCGAGGATTATAACACGTTTTCAAACTATTTTGTGAAATAAACATTAATAGGCACATATTCAGAAATTGTACTCATTGTTTGAACACCATGTCCGTGTTCACATCTACATGCAGGTATGGCATTCGCTCTCCTCACGTCCGTGGCGCCGATATTCGGTCTCTACACGTCCTTCTTCCCGGTGGTTCTGTACATGCTGCTCGGCACGGGTCGTCACGTCTCCACGGGTAGAACCACCTCCGAACCGCCCAACCTCTCCCATTGAAATATGCATGTTTAAATGTAGGCCTATTGCATGCGCTGCATGTAATGCATGCTTTCTCACACATGTCTGTGTTTATTCTTTATGTTATTTATCTGTCTATTTATCATGTTTATTACGAGCAGTTAGGATGTTTGACTCCGAGTCAGAATGTTGTGGATTTGATCTACATGCTCATTAATGACATGTATCAGACAGTGTGGATTCTCGCTGGACGTGAGGTGTTTCCACTGATGATGATAACGCTGCTCTCAGGTACCTTCGCCGTGGTGAGTCTGATGACCGGCTCGGTGGTGGAGCAGCTGGTTCCTGCCCCCCCGCACCTGAACGCCAGCAGCCTGGAGGCAGCAGACATGGAGGCCCGGAGGATAGGCGTGGCGTCCGCTGTGGCCCTTCTCTCTGGGATCATGATGGTGAGATACTGACCACTGAATACACTCGTTCATTAGTTAAGGACGGTGAGATACTGACCACTGAATACACTCGTTCATTAGTTAAGGACGGTGAGATACTGACCACACCCAACTAAATACACTCAGACACATTAGCCGTGCGTTTCCCCATCATGTGTGTTTTGAACCCGTGTTGCGGTGCAGGTCTGCATGTTTGTGCTGCGTCTCGGCTTCCTCTCCACCTACCTGTCGGAGCCCATCGTCAAGGCGTTCACCAGCGCTGCGGCATTCCACGTCACCGTGTCCCAGCTGCAGAGCATGCTGGGTCTGCGGCTCCCGCGCCACACTGGAAACTTTGCCCTCTTTAAGGTGATTTTGTTGTGCTGCTTCAAGTCCTGCTGAATTCAATATAAATATATCATATGTATATTTATATCGTATAATATATAATATATAATGTTACGGGTTAACCCTCAAACATATCTTAGACTGAGGGTTGTGTTATTTGTGGTTCCTCAGACCTTAGCGTCTGTGATGGAGAACCTGCCTGACACCAACATGGCTGAACTGCTGATCTCCTTGGTGTGTCTGGCCATCCTGGTTCCGGTCAAGGAGATCAACACGCGCTACAGGAAGCGCCTGCGGACGCCCATCCCCGTGGAGATCCTCACGGTCAGACACACTTTGTTACACCAGATGTATGGATCTAGTACTGGCTCTAGTATATATATATATACTTGTATATAAGTATATATCTATATATATTTCTATCTTCTCTATCCCAGGTGATTATCGCCACCGGAGTGACTTATGGTCTTTCTCTGGACTCTGCTTCTGCCGTCCAGATAGTCGGCCACATCCCAGCCGGGTAACACTTCATACATGTGGTGAATAATGTGGCGTGGCGCTCCAGCGGCTTCACCGTTTGTGTTTTAACACCCCCCCCCCCCTCCCCCTTCCCCCCCCTCCCAATAGCTTACCGAGCCCCCGGATGCCGGCGTTACACACATTTCCCGACATCGCCGGCGACACAGTAGCCATAACATTCGTTGGCTATGCCGTGTCCGTCTCCCTGGCGATGATATACGCTGATAAACACGGCTATTCCATACACCCCAACCAGGTACCGGCCTTTTTTGACCTAAATATAACGTTGTAGCAAGTTAATGTCTTTAAGAAACACGTTGAGGAGGAATTTCACCAAGCATTAGCACATGAATGAGTGAAGGTCATATCCTGTCCTCTCGTTCCAAGCCGTTGCAGTGAATCGTTACAGCCTCTCATAAACAGTTTGATGATGCATTGTTGTGAGGAGGCTTTGGAAGACGCCCAACTCTGTGTTCAGGTCAAAATCCAATTTAACTGAGAAACGTCCAAATTGCTCAGGGCTTGCATCGCATTATTCTGTTCAACACTGAAGCAGTCATCGAATCTAAAGAATTCACATTCATCTTCTTAGATTGCATTTGCAGTATATTCCAAACCCTTCAATTTCGGAACGAAACAGAAATGACAGCAACTTGTTTGGGATCTCTGTTCTGCATGAAGAGATGGGAGAGTGTCATCGGAACATTCTGGACTATGACGTGTTTTCCATTTAGTCAAGCGTCTGTATTGCCCTTTCATGTAGTCCTTGTATCCTTCATGTAGTCCTTGTGTCCTTCATGTAGTCCTTGTATCCTTCATGTAGTCCTTGTGTCCTTCATGTAGTCCTTGTGTCCTTCATGTAGTCCTTGTATCCTTCATGTAGTCCTTGTATCCTATCCTGTTCTATGGGTCTCGTTCATCTTGGCTCCATCTTGGTTCCTACTGCCTTGAAGCTGACATGTATGTTGCGTGTCCTCTAGGAGCTGCTGGCACACGGCCTCTCCAACGCCGTGTCTTCCTTCTTCACATGTTTCCCGAGCTCAGCCACGCTAGCCACCACCAACATACTGGAAGGTTCTGGAGGGTTCACACAGGTCCTCTATTCAGTGTTACCATACCATACACTTTGACAGGGTCGGTCACAGAGACAGAGTGTGATGAACTTTATGACCGCTTCAAAAAGACAACCTGGTTATTTATAATGATACTGCACGATGTGAATAAAAAACATGTATTAGTCTGTGAGTATATGTCTTGGTGACTAATTTAAAGTGTCTTTGACCTCTGAAGAAAAGACATTTGGGTTTCCATCTATATAATAAGCACGTGTTCCCATGCAGCTGTCTGGGTTGTTCACCAGCCTGCTGGTTCTGATTGTGCTGCTCCTGATTGGTCCTCTCTTCTACTTCCTGCCTAAGGTGTGTGTTTCATGAGGCGTTTTCTTTATTTATTTGCATGAAAGAATGGGTGGTGGAGTGAAGTCAGGATGTCAGCATGTGAATGAGTTACACATAGAAAAGGCTAACTCATTAACTCAATCTAACTCATTAACTCAATCTAACTCAAATCTAACTCATGAACTCAATCTAACTCATTAACTCAATCTAACTCAAATCTAACTCAATCTAACTCAAGGCTAACTCAGACTAACATATCTAACTCAAGTCGATCTCAGACTATTTTTTTTATTCACTCGGACTAACTCATGTCTAACTCATGTCTAACTCAGACTAACTCATGTTTAACTCATGTCTAACTCAGACTAACTCATGTCTAACTCATGTCTAACTCAGACTAACTCATGTCTAACTCAGACTAACTCATGTCTAACTCAGACTAACTCATATCTAATGTCCTTTCCAGGCGGTTCTGGCGTGCATCAATGTGACAAGCCTAAGACAGATGTTCCTGCAGTTCCAAGACCTGCCAGACCTGTGGAGAGTCAGCAAGATTGACTTTGTAAAGCCACTCATTGCTCATATAATTATCCATTAAGCCAAGACACACAGACAGATTCAATGACGATATAGTGTCAATGCAATAATGAATGCAATCAATGAAAACATTGTGTTTGTGATAGTTAAGCACATTGGAGCTGACTGTGTCAATTTATCTCAAAGGTTCTCCAAACAAAATACTATTTCAGATTTACAATACTAGAAGCAGAGTTGAGTATAGTATTTCAGATTTACAATACGAGAAGCGGAGTTGAGTATTTTTGAGGTCGTTGCTACAGTTCAGTTGAACTGTACTTCCCGGTGGTTATATCGTTTCGGAGCAGTGATAACACTTATCTTAAGTTACTAGGAATGAACACGCCTCCAGCCAATCAGAATGAGATATTCCCCCGTCTCAGATGGTGTGGGTGGTCACCTGGCTGTTTGTGGTGGTCCTCAACGTGGACGTGGGTCTGGCCATCGGTGTGGTCTTCTCTATGATGACGGTGATCTGCCGCACACAGAGGTACGGCGTTCCCCATGTGGGAATCCAACACAGTGGATGTACAGCACACTACCTCTCCTTTAGGAGGAAACAAGTGTGCTCCTTACCAGCTCCTTTTGGGATAAGGAGCTGGGCTTTTTCAAAGCTAATTCCAAGGCAAGGAGGATAAGTATTATCCTATTGTAGGATAAAAGTATTAATACTATAATTGACTGTGGTTTCACAGAGCTGGGTGTTCAGTGCTAGGCCAGGCCAGCAACACAGAGATCTACAGACCTATGCAAAACCACAGCAAGGTAAAATATACACACGCACGCACACACACACACACGCACGCACGCACGCACACGCACGCACGCACACACACACATACACACACACACACACACACACACACACACGACTTGGTTAGACAATAACAGACCGGATCAAGCGAAAGGTAAAGACAACAGTTGTATTTCTCTGTACGGATCCTTTCCATAATAAGACACTTATAACAGTCTGATCCTGTCAGTGGTAAAACAAGCACTTCTAGAGGACGGACATGCCGGGTGCTATCGCCCCAAAGGGTTACAATACAGACGTTTCACGGCTGCGTTCTCGCTCAATACCGATTTTTAAAAAAAGATTGTTGTCCGCATTAGTCTTAGACCCAACATGAGGGGAAGATGGGCTCCAGGCCAGAGTTACCCTTTAACAGTGGAGCAGTTAACCAGGAACGTTCTCTCAGCTTCTTAACAACAAGTTCCTCCACAGTGCAGCGAGGTGGCGGGGGTAAAGATTCTCACCTACAACGGCCCCATCTACTACGGCAACCGTAGCTTCTTCAGGGACGAGGTGAGCCAGCTGCTGGGCCTGACGCCCGAGAGGATCCGCAGCCTGGAGAAGGCCAGGAAGGCACTGGAGAAACGCCAGAGAGACACGACCGTCCGCACCGTGGTACGTGTACTAGTAGGCCTACTGTCTGTCCAAGCCTGGACTAGCACCGTGGTACGTGTACTAGTAGGCCTACTGTCTGTCCAAGCCTGGTCCTGCACCGTCAACTCTGGTGACAGTAGTATGTGATGTTGTAGGGCTAGTACTGTAGTATTGTAGGTCTGGTATTGTTTGGTTAGCATTCTAGGTATTTTCCCATGTATGGTACTGCATTGCTTGTCTCGTAGGTATTGTATTCTGTATCCTGGCATCATAATGTTTCAGTAGTATTTAGGGCTGGGTTTAATCAATGATCCGATATCGATTCATCACATCCCAAGATCAATCTTTTAATGCATGCTTGAAGCTTTGACCCCGTTACTCTGGCGTGGCCTGAGGGCACAGCCTGCACTGTGCTGTGTTGGTCACATTAGATAAAAACTGCTTTGGGGTTAATTCTTAATGTAAACATTAATATGTTTGAATAATGCACCAGGTTAGAGGGTTCCTTGTACAATTTACAGCATTACTTCTATGAGAATCTCTTCCATATCCAAGCATATTGAATCGAAAATCTAATCGAATCGGGACCTTGTGAATCTAATCGATTCGGGAAATCAGTGGCGATACCCAGCCCTAGTAGTATTCTGGTGTTTCATATTGCATGGCATAGTTCTGTTTTAATACTTCTTTAGTAATAGTTTTTAAGTATAATTTAATGAATTGTCTTCTGATTTTCCAGGAGAGAGGTGTTGCAAATGCATCATTCTCAACAGATAATGAGTTTTTAAAATCTGGTAAGATCGGAGGAACTGCTTGTTATTGTGTTGTTGAGAATATGAGTGACAATTGATTGATTAATTATCATGATATTGAACGATTATTCCCCCCCTCAGACACAGCTGAGAAGGAAGTGCAGGCCGTACTGATGGATTGCAGCAGTGTGATATTTGTTGATGTTGCTGGAGCCAGACTGTTTGTACAGGTAGGTCTGCTGCGTGGGACCCTGGCCAGTTTGCAGCTCGTTGCCAGATCCACACACTATTATTCATCGCTTGTTTTTGCCTTTTTCAGATGTGCATTGAATGCCAGAAAGTTGGGGTTCGCATATACTTAGCAAACTGCAATGGTAAGACCGAGTCTCAATATTGAAAATGTTGAGTGAATAGAAGCTTGATATATATATTATATATATATATATATATATATATATATATATATATATATATAAATACTGATACGTCTGATACCTCATCTCCATCTAGAAAGTGTCTTAAAGATCCTCACCTCCAGCGGCCTGATGAACTACATTAATCCACAGCATATCTTCGTCACGGTCCATGATGCCGTGGTCTACATTCAGCACCTCAAGGTATGGCTCAATAATATGACTTCTTTCATCATCTGATCTCAAGTGATTCATGTTTCATGTGTTTCTCTCACTGCAGGAGAAATCCCCGCACACGCCTCACACACCCCACACACACACCACAACTGTTTGGGTGTAAGATGATCCTCGCGGAGGACTAATCAGGACAGGAGATCAACTGTAAGGGATCCCACTAAACAGCTACACCTGCCGATGTGTCTAATTAGCACACCTTCAATAAGACGGGGAACAGAGCTAATTACTGGCATCAGATGTTGTGATGTTTGGTTAGAAGGAGCAGAAACCCGCTCCTCCGGGCCTCCATGGCTCTTGATTGGGCTCCGGTGTGTTTGTGCCTGAAGATGTTTGCTCAAACTGACTGACTGCATGCCAGAGTTTTCAACAACAAAAAATAGACAGAAGGAAAAGACGTAGCCTCTATTATAGCCGCTGTTGTAAACACAGGGCTAGCATCCCAGTCCAGATACTAGTTAAATAAAAGTTTAAATGAAACATAAAACCAAAAAACATTGCAATAAATGAAATGTAACTGAGTTATTGAACTTAAAACTCTCTTGTTTAAATGCTGAAACTTGTGATACTATTTCATATTTCTTTTATTTCCTGGACTTTTGTTTTGCATCTCAAATGGCTCTATAAGACAATCCCTATGATGGATATAATATCTATATTTATAATACATATCTGCTTATGGATGTACTATCTATATTTATAATACATATCTGCTTATGGATATAATATCTATATTTATAATACATATCTGCTTATGCATATAATATCTATATTTATAATACATATCTATATTTATAATACATATCTGCTTATGGATATAATATCTATATTTATAATACATATCTGCTTATGGATATAATATCTATATTTATAATACATATAAACTCATGGTACATAGACACGTTATCTTGTACCTGCACATCTGTGTAAAACAGGCTGTCAGCTTTTTCTATCCTGTTTACATTTTGGAAGAACACAGTAGTGCCTGCAGAAGCAGAACCTCCTTCATACACTGACATGTCATCTCCAGGTTGGAGGATTTCAGTGTGCCTCTAGTCTCCATGGTGGTGAGCGTGGTGAGTGACGGGACGGGTTGCTTTCATGCTCACTCTACCGCCCTCTGCTGTTCAGATACCAGTACTGCTCATTCCCATTGTCCCAGTGTACCCCATCATTATCAGGTTACCTTGACCTGATAAAAAATGTATATTTAGTGTAAGTTCAAAACCGGAGCAAATAAAAGCAAAACACTAATTATATGCGTGCTTGATGTTGGTTTGGCCGAGCTATTAGTTTTTTTTTTTTTTTACAGTGGATATTTCAAAGAGGCCTCTAGACACTGTAAGCCTTTAAAGCTCAACGAGTATTTCACTAATTGGAAGGAAGTAGTCGAAGTAGTTAGTAAGGAAGTAGTCCACTTCAATTAAAACATGGCAGCCTAAACAGGGCTCTGGCCAGCTATCTATAGACAAACCAGCAAGCCTGCATGCCACACACACACGCACACACATACACGCACGCACGAATAGACACGCACGCAGGCACACATGCAGTCCCACCCTCTGAAAACATGTGTATAAGGGGCCATTATTGTAGCAAAACTATTTACAAATGTGAGAGAGTTGTGTAAATGCATCTCAATCCGTGTGTGTGTAATCAGATTTCTAAATGTGTACAGGAATCTGCAAATGTGTATTCAGAATCTGTGTGTGCGTAATCAGCTTTGTAAAGGTCTAAAACATCGATCTGTAATTGGCTGTCTTTTTACACGTGACTTTTGCTACACTGGTTGGAGTCGTGGTTGTGACCCAGCCCAGCAATGTCACGCTTAAAATCACTGGGTGCTACCGCCCCCTGGTGGTATGTAGGCTGTATAGCGTCTGAGGCACACAGACAAATCTACACACGTTTGCAGATCTCTGCCACGGCAGAAGCCAATCGAGAGGCCCGTCTGAGTTGTAACTGATGACTTATTATGACTTATTTATTTACAGCTCTTGGAGCAAAACTTCGACTTTTCAGCCATTAATATCTATGTACGCATTTACAGATCTGTTTTACACGTTTACAGATCTATGATTTACACATTTAAAGATCTATGTTTTACACATTTACAGATCTATGTTTTAGACCTTTACAAAGCTGATTACACAGATTCTGAATACACATTTGCAGATTCCTGTACACATTCACAAATCTCAGTATGCATTTAGAGATTCTTTTACACATTTACAAATCGTACTTGAGTTGAGAGGCGGTTTATGTATTCAGTAAATCTATGGTGAGGGGATGAAGAAAATAGCACCTTTACCAATCATTGTAAACAGACTGAATCAGGTTTTGTTATTTTAGACATTGGCAGAATCTGCTTTGTTTGTGTTCGTTTGTGTGCTAAAAGTGTGACTTTGAGACCTGTTTCTCCGTGCAATGTAAGTTAATGGGGGAGAGAAAAAAACACTATTTTGGATTATGAAGTTAGAATCTACGGAGCAACTATTGAAGATATCTCTCTAATATTTGGAGTCACATCATGGCAAGATAACTACACAACTTTAATGATGCTTTAACACACAGAGTATAAGGTAATGGCAAATAAACATTATGTCACGGCCCCAGCCCCGTTCCTAGGTTCCCCTATGTCTTTTTCCTCCCCTGTCTGTCTCCGTGTCTGTCCATCCCCATGTGTTTGTGGGGGCGTGGCGTCGCTTCCGGGTCCTGCCTTCCCTCCACACCTGCTTCCCATCACTCATCACTCCCTGCAGTATATCTACCCCGGCTCTCCAACTACTCTTCGCCAGATTGTTGTTTCTCCTGACTGTACTCTCTCGTATACCCGCTCGTCTGATTCCCTTGCTTGTCGCCGACCTCCTGCCTGTCTGACTACCCGCATGTTGCTGAACCTCAGCCTGTCTAACTATCACGTTGGTTGCCGATTCCCTGCCTGTCTACCGGTCCCGTCCGGTTTACCCTGTCTACGAGATTCTGCAAATAAACCCGTCTGCTACGGAATACATCGGTGTGGTCTGCATTTTGGGTCCTACCTTCATCTGAATCACGACACATTATTCTTTAATATTAATATTTTTTTCTTAAGGGTTCCCAATATAATATATTATTATTGGTCACATTATTCTTAGTAGTAGTACTAATAGTGATAGGAGAGTCGTAGGCCTAGTCTGGTTTATTGTTCTGCTTTTTACATGCAAAACAGAACAGATGGGAAAAAATGCAAATTAGAACATGAACCATGACCACCAGATGAGTCTCATCACCTGAAACCCTTTTAACAATCTCCAGTGGACGTTTTACCATATGGGGTTTCAATTATGAAATACACACCATATACTTAGTGGTTCGGCAAAACAGCAACTCATGCGATATGTTCTGTGTGTTGGACTATGGTGACATCATTCAGTCAGGAGATAATAAGCTGTTATTTACAGATATTTACAATATGACTTTAGCATTAATAGATCTACATGTTCCTTATCTTTACACTACCCAGCCCTACCTACCGTACAGGTAAAGCAGGGGTGGGGCAGCATGAAAGACAAACGGTGAGTCATCATATACATCTAAGGTAGACATCTGCATGTATGTCATTATGAGGCATGCTGAGCGTGGCTAGCCATCTGAACGGTAATAAATGGCATCGACCAAACTAATGAGGGGAAATTAGGGGAAAACGGCCATTTGTGAATTGCTTTTATTTATGTAACTTGACAACACATGGTGTTTATGACCCTGAAATAGAGGAATGGATCAGAGAAAGCCAGTGGGGCTGACATGGACCCAGTCCAAGACACAACAGAGATATACTGGCACTACAACAAGCACAAGGCTTGTGTGAAATAACGTAACAAACACAGTAGTCATGGGATCACACCCCTGAGTAACCAAAAACAAAATCATCCCTTAGATTTATTCAAAGGCTCCAGTCCACATCTGGCCCAACAAGCCGTTCTTTTCTTCTCCCAGTTGGCAGGGAGACAGAACGTGGAGTCATGTCGTCAGTTGCTGCTCATGCACTTGAATCTGTTCTTGAAGTAATACAGCTCCTTCCAGATCTCGCCGTCCGAGGAGGAGTAGCGGAACCTCTCGTAGCTCTTCTCCGACGAGGACTTGGTCCAGGGGAGGCTGATCTTGGAGGCGTGGCCGATCGTCACGTCGCTGCAGGAGCCGATGTGGAGGGAGCCCAGAGCGTCCACGAAGAACTCTGTGAACATTACTCCTCTCATAAGCCAACGCTACGTCAGGCATTCTGCAACTATCAATGACCCACCACAGACTAACTCCGGCAAACGATCACCAGACGTAAGAACAGAAATAAAACACAAAGCTGTTGAGTTTTGACCACTGCACTTGAAACCAGTGACCTAGAAACACACTTGAAACCAGCTACAACCAGTAACACTTACCGAGGTGCCCGCTTCGCGCGAGCCGCGGGTCAAAGCCGATACGCAGCATCTTGTCTGTCCTCGCCATGAAAAAGTTGATGACCGCGTCGACCACCACACAGGCGGGGAAGCCCTCTACGCCGTGGTAATGGCCCTGTCGGATGTGTAGGCAGTCGCCCTCAGATCCGCCCTCGTCCACGGAGAACGTGTGTCGGAAGGTCGCAGTGTAACCCGTCACCTCCCTCACCGCACCTCCTACCTGGGATCACACACACACACGCGTTACACGTGTAACGTGTAGCTGTGCTATAACGTACAGCACGGCTACAGCGTTGCCTACTTCTCCTCACCATGTCCAGTGTGGTCTTCTCCAGGATGTCCACCATCTTCTCCAGCTTCGTGTTTTTAGTGAAGAAGAAGTCATCGTCCACCCACAGCACATACTTGGTGGTCACCTGAGACACGGCGAGGTTCCTCCCGGCAAACCAACCCTAACCACACAGAAGGGACGGCCGTTGTACCGGACCGGGATGGAGGAAGGTGCAACGCGACCGATAGAAGCGATTCAAACAGAACGGGCGTACCTTTCCGAAGGGCATGATGTATTGATCGACGCGCGGCCCGGTCACCGCTTTGGGATACTGGTTGTCGTCGGCGACCACGATCAGGACGGTGGGGTAGTATTGCCGTACGCTGTCGATCAGAGCTCGAAGTTTATCGTAACGTAGGAAGGTCTTGGTTGCTATGGTAACGAGGGCGCTTATGTTGTATTCTTAAAGGGGAAAATTAAGTAGACCACAGAACTGACATTTCTGGCCAAAAAAAGAGACACTTTCGTTGTTTTGTTAAAGCGTCCACATACCTTCAGTTGAACCCGAGTTGTAAAGCTTCGGGACGGCACGATGACCCACTTTAATGGTGAACACTGCGTGGTGTCCCTCACTCCCATACTGAACTAAAGATGGAGGTAAGAGTTGGAGAAAATGCATCACAACCCACCCACAATTTTACTGTATACACTGTACATTTAAAGATAACTTGATATATGCAAAGATAACATGATATATGTAAAGACAACATGATATATGTAAAGACAACATGATATATGTAAAGATAACATGATATATGTAAAGAGCACGGGATTGTGGGATATCTTGACCAACAGGAAGCGTCTACGCTGCCTCGTCGGAGGCTCCTCAGCAGGCAGCGTTTTTTTGTGAATCTTCGATTGAGACGTGACTCGTAAATGATCTTGACTCATGACGAGACGCCGGTTCATGATTCACTGAAGTGCTGCTTACAGGAAGTGGTTTCAACAATAAGCACACCTGTGTCTGCCGTCTTGGGGTGGAAGTGGGTGTTGGTGTAGGTGACAAACTGCAGCTGCCTGTTGAGTCTGGACAGATGAGAGCTGGACAGCCTCATGGTCTTCTGGCCTCCTCCTGTGATGGACACGCCGTCCACGCTGGCAGCTACATCCCACGTCCCCATCCCCGCCGTGAGGTTCACCTATCACAGCCATCACAATCACGATTAGTCATTTACATTCATATTTCAAATACATGTCATATCAATATGATTAATGTTTGTAGTAGGATATAGGATATAAATATACAGTATATATATAATATTGAATATTTACCGTATGTGTCGGTCTTGGATCTTGTTTGAGACCCAAACCTATGATAACAACATGATGATAACATACGATAACCTATGATAACAACATGATAACCTATGATAACATGATGATAACCTATGATAACAACATGATGATAACCTATGATAACATGATGATAACCTATGATAACAACATGATGATAACCTAGTCGATACAACTAGTAGATACAACTGATCAAACAGGAAGTGGCTATCAGAATGAACTTTAACTTATTAATATAAGACTTGGCTGACTGGGATGATGGTATCCTCTTACCAGGAATAATGATGGTCTTCATGGGCCTTACTTCCACTCCCTGCGTAGGGTATTGAAGTGGACTGTTGGCCTCAGCTATAATGAGAAGGTCTGCCGGAGAGTAGGACCTTCCAACATAACACAACATGATACATGACTAGGCAATGAAGAGTTAACTGACCATGAGATGTCAACCAGTAACTGGGATAAGCCCACAGTTAGTCAGTATGTCACAAATCACATTCTCAGTAAAGTTACACATTAATTTCATTGCGGATATTTTGACAACATTTTGAAGGGGGACTGTGAGAAGAGAAGCAATGAGAATGAAGTGTTATTAACCTTTGACCTCAAGTCAATAAAGGAAATCCTTTTTACGGACCCCTTAGTAGACTTCCATGTGGAGATACATGTTTACTGTCTATGTTTGTATCTGTGGGGCCAACACAGTTAATGTTCATGATTCCATCTCCATAGTTTCGACTGACGAAGGCATCATCGATAACTCACCTTCTCTGGAAGCTACTGTACTCCTTGTCCCGGCGACCTTTAACCCCCTCTGGGTCGGGATGGGACTCAAGGTAGGACTGGTTGAGGTTGTGTGCCCACACTCGTGGGAACAGGAGATGGGGTAACGGCAGGCGGTTTGCATTATCAGCCTGGCATTCGCATGTATCATACGCCAACTGACTGGAGCGGGAAACAGGGACACACAGTCACAGTAGAGACTTAAAAGAATCGAGTTCGGTTGAATCACAACAAATGTTCACAATGCTAAGATGACTCTTCAGCCCACCGTGCCACAGACTCTTTCAGAACGTAGGGAACATGGTGATACGAGCTGGCGTCTGTATTCCGCTCCTTCAGAAGGTTCTTCAGAAGTTTCTCGACGTGGCCTCTCTGCTTCAGACCTATGTCCACGCTTGGTTCCATCCTTGAGCTCCAGAAGGCCAGTAGAGCAACGATCAACACAACCAGGAACAAACCCCTCTTCCAGATGACACGCATCTCAGACGTGCAGATGAAGCAGGAGGCCTTTAGAACGACAAAGTTAGATTTACATACCATGATTGGATTTTTTGTTAATTTTTATTGCAGTCTTCATAAAACATGAAGCATGGCATTTCATGTATGGACATCCATGCAGACTAACATTAGTAGTCAGAGTCGGAGTCAGTAACTCCAAACTCCACACTACAGAGATGTCCTCTTGCTCATTCAAAGCATGTTGCACAACCAGATCTGTGACAGAAACAAAGAAATATCATAACACAATAACTGGTGAGACAGGAAACAGAGACGGAGAGCTAGATACAACTGGTGAGACAGTTTAAAAGTTTAAAACAACGAACACACAAAGCATCTGAAATGTACAGCAAACCCGTACATAATATAAATAATAGTCTATAAAACAACCATGTTTTATAGACTGCTTCTCTCAACAAATACACGTTTTTTATTGACTTGTTTAGTAAACTGTTTTGCCTTGCAGTTACAGTCCCCCGTCAACAGGGGGTGCTGCAGCACCCTCACTTCCAGCGTCCCTGTTATTCTTTCAGCTGTCTTTCAGTGTGCTGTCCTAGCTATGTCCTGCCATGGGTCCATGGACATTACTGTCGGTGGGGGTCCATGGACATTACTGTCGGTGTCATGTGTGTTATCAAGCAGACTCCTCTGTTAGAACAACTGCTCAACAGTACAACGCCTCGTCCAGATAGCAAAACAAAAAAAGACACTACAGGCAACAAGGCTATCTAACGATCAGAGACGTTCTCTTGCTCATTTGAAGCATGTTGCACAACCAGATCTGTGACAGAAACAAAGAAATTACATAACTTCCTAAATGATGTAATTAATTGATAGGCCCTGTAACTGGTGAGACAGGGAAGTGAGAGACGGAGAGCTAGATACAACTGGTGAGACAGGAAACTGAGAACGGACAGCTAGATACAGAACTGACACCCACCAAGTTTAAAACAACGAACACACAGCATCTGAAATGTACAGCAAACCCGTACATAATATAAATATTGCATAACAACCATGTTTTATAGACTGCTTCTCTCAACAAATACACGTTTTTTATTGACTTGTTTAGTAACAGTTTTGCAAGGTGTGCTGAGGATGCTGCAGCCCGCAGCCCGCAGCCCTCAGCACGCCCACTTCCAGCGTCCCTGTTATTCTTTCAGCTGCAACCCCGGCGGTGTTAAACGGTCTTCAGGGCCAATAAAGACCAATATAAAAAATATATAAAAACACAATTCAAACCAACATAAGTCATTCAGCCTTCGACGTGTCGCACTGGCAGCATAGGCTACGGCTCAATAAGCTGATAAAAAAGATAAGCCTATCTTTCATAGAGGCCTCTTGCCGTCCTAAGAGACCCTCTCAGTCAGTAGGTGGTACTTTTATACCTGTTGATCTGTTATCTCAAACATTAAACATTAACCTACTCCGGAGCAAACCCTCAATGCTGATTCTAACAAGGCCCCCCACTGTGTGTGTGTGTGTGTGTGTGTGTGTGTGTGTGTGTATGTGTGTGATTGATCAAACAAAATCGGCCAACTGTTTGGACCAAAATATGACTGGACAGATTTACGGTGTGCTGTCCTGGCTTTGTCCTGCAGTAAGGTCCATGGACATTACTGTCGGTGGGTCCATGGACATTACTGTCGGTGGGGGTCCATGGACATTACTGTTGGTGGGGGTCCATGGGCATTACTGTCGGTGGGGGTCCATGGACATTACTGTGGGTCCATGGACATTACTGTCGGTGGGGGTCCATGGACATTACTGTGGGTCCATGGACATTACTGTCGGTGGGTCCATGGGTCCATGGACATTACTGTCGGTGGGTCCATGGACATTACGGTCGGTGTCATGTGTGTTATCAAGCAGGCTCCTCTGTTAGAACAACTGCTCAACAATACAACGCCTCGTCCAGATATTAGCCACTACTTTGACATGTGAACACACACTTTGTTT
>OOFB01021326.1:6486-17478 GCA_900323305.1 Trachyrincus murrayi
CCTGGGGGGGGGGCGGGGGGGGGGGGGGCGCGCCGGGGCGGGGGGGGGGGGGGGGGGGGGGGGGGGGGGGGCTTCTGATGGAGATGTTGCCTATAGGGTTGAAGCCTTACTTTTTTTTTTTATCTGCTTTATCTGGGCTCAATACAAGTGACCGTAAATCCCAGAGCTGATCTCCACCACACCCTGCCTCTAGCCCCACGCCGCCACCACCGCTACCACCCCCCCCCATCTCCTCCTCCTCCTCCTCTCTCATACAGACCCTCATCTATTCTAGTTACCTGCAGCGAAAAGGCAAAGACAGACAGGCATTACGCTTTATTGCAAAGCTGGGCTTCTGATGTGAGGCTGGACTGCCTGCCAGCTGAACATGCTTGGATTCCCTCGTCTGTGTGAAAATGGATGATGAAACCAGATGAGTATCGGAGCAAGAGCGGGAGACTTCGCGTCTGTTGCTATCCCCGCTGATGAACTTAAGACTCTTTAGAGGGCGTCTTTTTCAAATAGCACACATATTTTCCCATGGATATAACTCATGACTTGACCCTAACCGTGCATTCTAAGATGCCTGGCCCATATAAACACCAATGTCCATATTGCAAGAAAAAAATGACATCTGTTGTACCCATCATAACCAAACAAGTAAGGAATTGCATTCGTAATTTCAATTTACTCATCATCATCATCATAATCTCAAAAGTTCAACACTTATATTACACACAGCTGACAAACACTGTCGTTTTACCATCTCGAACCATGTCTGTGTAGAGACAGTGATTGACCCTCTGGAATATAAGGCCATCTACAACGTATACAGACAAAAATACTGCTTATAATGCGTTATATTAAAGGGCTGTCACATCGCAAACGACTAGTCAGCACTGTGTGTGTGTGTGTGTGTGTGTGTGTGTGTGTGTGTGTGTGTGTGTGTGTGTGTGTGTGAGAAAGACACCATGACAACAAGGAGACGAAATGCAAACTCGCGGGTGAATGCTGAGGAAGCTGATAAATGTGTGATAGTCATTACTCGATGTGCACACAACTTGACATAAATTGGACTTCGAATCAGCATCACGGCGATGCGTCTCCCAGATTAGGCCGGCGTGGTGAAAAACACACATATCTCCTATCCACCGCGCAGACCTTTGTCCGGCGGGTGCTGTGTGTTTCGGGTTAATTCTCAAAACGTCTAAAATGCATCGTTGTAGTGATTCCGCATGGAGCAAATGCTGCATGTTTGAGTGTAGGCTGCACGATAAAAGAAAAAAAGAATAAAAACACAAATGCCAATTAGCAATAATATGACGCTATGTCGATTCGGCGACGCACTCCTACTATTCTCAGTGTTTCGGCAGCGGCGAAATTAACCGCCGCTCCAGGTGAACCAAAATAAAAAAAATAATAATAATAATCAACGCCGCTGTCGAAATTAGGATTTGTAATCATCTATATTAGCAAATAAGCCAACCATCGCACGCATTTGCACCTCCGACGAAAAGCCGACTTTTGTCCCACATCGTCAATAAATGTCAGGAGAAATTCTCCAACCAACCTGGCGTTCCTAGACCGCTGCCTCGGCTCGCGCTGGGTCCTGGACACGCGCACGGCGAGCGGCTCTGATGAGTGTGTGAGCGACCGCCAAACCACACCACACCAAACCACACCAAACCACACCAAACCAAACCAAACCACACCACACCACACCACACCACACCAAACCACACCACACCAACACCAAACCACACCAAACACTCCCGGCGACGCCGACTCACCGAAACGCCGATCTCACTACAAGCGGGTCACACATTTGCCCCGAGCCGACACGCTTCTCTAGCCGGTCTACGTTTACAATAATACATATGTTGCGTGTGAAATTTGGCCAAAAGCTCCCAGTCTACCAAAAACAAGCAAGTGAGGAGGAAATACCTGCGGCTCACGGACGGCGTCTTGCCACACGTCACACTCTTGCGATACCCAAAAGAAACATTTGAAATGAATACAATTCACCCGTTCAACACTACGTTATTATCGTTCATCATAAACGCGTGACAGTGAACACACTGATAATCCAGTGTAACTGGCAGCAGCAGCAGCAGCAGGTGTGTGGGTGTGTGTGTGTGTGCGCGCGCGCGCGCATGTGTGTGTGTATTGGCTTCATCAGAAGCTAGCTCGCGCTAGCTACGGCCAGCAGCGCGAGGAGGGCTCGCTCGCGCCTGTCGAAGGCGTGCACACTCAGCATAACATCACAAATGTCAAACCCGATTCCACGTTTTGCACTCACCTCGGTGCGTCGGGATAATGCTCTGCAAAAGCTGTACGTGTCCTGAATATTACCACGCAACGGAAACTGGAAATATAAAAAATAAATAATAATTACACCAGGCTTTAATTGTTGCGTCTTGCCCGAGTGGACTTCAGCAAACGCTGGTGGTTCTCCTTGTTGATTCCCTTTGCTGCTTGTATTGAAGCCAGGCGTCATGATGTTTGGTCACGTGTCTCCTCCATTCATGAGCGATGGTTTTTTCCACGCAAGAAAGACATAAAAAAAAAGTCACATAATGTTGAACACATGGTTGCTGGTCATGGACGTTGAGAATCGCTACGGTGTGTTTCGTTTACATGTAATTCAGTGTGTGTTGAGCAGCCCTGTTGCTCTCTGCGGTTTGTCATTTAATCATCACACAGGAATTCAGGAGTAGGGCAAAATTACGGGTAGGAGTTTGGATCCATGTTTAATCTCATATGTGGGCAACTGAAACAAAGCAATACAAAAGACCAAATGTATGGCTGATGTATACACAGGAAACTGGACTGGAGTGTTTTTGTGACATGGTATTTCCTCAGACTCCTGGGCACGATGAACGTTTGAGCTATAATTAATACAAGCAAGTCAGCAAAATCCATTGTCTGAGGTGCTATAGTCCTACTATAAAAATATACATATACTCTACCCTGAGATTTACATTATGAATTAAATATTTTATTCCAGCCTGAAGGGTACAAAGGACAGCAACAAAGTATGTTGCATATCACCATACATACTCATCATTATTATAATAATTATAGGAAATATTAGCTTTGTTGTGGTTAAGTGGTTAAAAGTTGGTGGTTCACATTTGACGTCCGTACTCTGCATTTTGCCCCAGTGTATAATGTTTTTTTTTGTTGCATCTGTATGATGAGTCACATGCATGGGGACACATCACCCCGACTGAGAGGAAAAAGCTCATTTCACTTCTTTGACCTTGGGTTGCTTTTGGTGAAGAGGCTGATGCCGCCAGAGCGGGTGCCCACCCCGGACACGCTCACCCCTGGCTGCTGCAGCACTTTGTCCAGAGTCGTCTTCTTTATAGCAGCCGGCGAAATCTGCTCCTGGTCCGCTAAGAATTGCAGTTCCCTGTTTTTTTTTTCGGATGAGAGGGGCATAGTATGTTTAATTATTATTATTATTATTATTAATGAATAATACTATAGATTTAGCAATTAACGATTAACTAACTACTACAAGGTGCAGTCTGTCTATCTAGCTCCATCTAGTGGCTGAAAACGGCATTTAGATAAGAAAACGTGTTTGGCTACACCAATAACACTCCCCATCAGAACCACCAACATAGAAATATGCACTATGAATATATATTATAGCTTTATTATTATTATTTTTTACTTGGTCCTGATGCACGAAGCCTCGACGGCATTGATAAGGAGGCTTCTGAAGCCGCCGCTCTCCATGACGTGCAGCGCGTGGATGGTAGCGCCCCCTGGCGAGCACACATTGTCCTTCAGCTGACCGGGATGCTGCTCCGAATCCAGCAACATCCGGGCGGCTCCCTTCAAAACAAGATAGAGGAAAAGTACGCTTTGGTCGGGGATATATATAAACCAGATGAATCATTTTAAAAAGCCATGATGTTAAAGGGCTCACCGATATGTATGTAATTATTTATTTAAAGTTCCCCCTGCAACTTCTACTCCTTGCCAATCTGCAGGAGTATGGATCATTTGCAGTAATCAGACTATGGCCTTGTTTACACGAGAGAACTATCTAGATTCTACAACAGTTTTTGAATAAAGATTGTATCTCGATTAAAACAAACTCATGTTTACAAGAAGGGCACAGTGTGCCCCCAACCGTCTGCCGTGGTTTCACAACCTCCGGGAATGGACAGAGACGTAGTGACTGTGGTGTACCAAGTGTACATTGCTTTGGATAATGTCGCAAATCGTGTTCAATAATAGAACTTCAAGGGCAAGGAATCGTAAAAAAAACAAAAAAAAAACAGAACGGGATGTTTCAGAGGTCGAAGGTCACGGATATTTACAGATAGATTGATGGAAGATTCTGGATAGATTATTAAATTCTAGATAAAATTCTCGGGAAATTTGGATTTGATAGGTCAGGTGTAGTGTCAGAGTGAATTAGGATGACATGATCTCATCTTGTCAATATGTACGGTGCTCGCACTCGTTTGACAGGTAGAATGAGAAGTAGATACGATAATCATATGCATCATTTAAAAACAATCAGAAATACTAAACAGTTTTAAAGTAACTAGAATCAAAGCCAGTCATCCCAATATGATACGTTTTTTTTATGATTTGACCCTAGCTACTTTAAAACATTTTTCATATTAATTTGATAAAACACAAACGCAAATGAAAGCCCCACGCTTGGCAGTTGAACACAATAATTCTTAAAGAGGGTCTTCTCACAAGCAGGGCCTGGGCTGCAAGTCGTACAGCCAGTCTCCTGGGCAGGCCCATTTTCACCCCACCGTCGGAGAGGGCGTCTACTGCAGTGAACGCCTACGAAGAAACACCAAAAATAGCTAAAAGACTCATATAGTTACATAGCTTAAACATTGTGAGGAAACCCCAAAGGCAGCTGACACACACACACACACACACACACACACACACACACACACACACACACACACACACACACACACACACACACACACACACACACACACACACACACACACACACACACACACACACACACACACACACACACCCCACCCCACCCCCCTTCTGGGGCTGCGCATATAGCAGTGGATGAGTAACCCTAACCCTAAACTACTTAACTAAAATGTAGCATTAAAGGATTTTTCAACCTGGACCCTATTTTCCCATCATGTTGGATTTAAGTGACGAATGTGGGAATGTGGACCAAATGTCTGCAATGTAACCCTTTGGGGCAATAGCACCCCGTCAATGTACGTCCTCTAAAAGTGCTTGTTTTGCCACTGACGCCTCAGACTGTTATTATAAGTATCTGACAACATTATGGAAAGGAAATTATGGAAATTTCTAAAACTTTTTTCTTTACTTTTTTCTTTATCCTGATATTTTCTTCACTTGATCCGGTCTGTTTGTTATTGTGTCTAACCGAGTCTCGCTCAAGGAAAAATCTCGCCTCATCCACATTGTCGAAATCAGCAAAATATTCAGACATGACTTTGACAATCTTTTCGATAACACTAAGCTCACGTGGATTTTTAACGCCGAAATTGGATTGGTGGAAATAATGGCGGCAAACTCACGTAGGCGGGGCCGCTGCCGCTAAGTCCGGTGACGGCGTCGATGAGGTCCTCTTCCACCTCCGTGCAGTAGCCCACGCTGGCCATCAGCTGCTCAATCAGCTTGCCGTCCTCCACCAGGGCGTAGGTGCCCGTGGCGTACACCGTGGCGCCCTCCCGCACCACCACCGGGGTGTTGGTCATGCAGCGCATCACCTTGGGTTCGGAGCGGTACTGACGCAGCTTCTGCACAGAGGGAGCGCCGCACCGAGTAATGTCAGTCGTGACACTTCATCATCGTCATTACAGTGAGTTTCTTTAGATACATTAAAGAGCAAGCAGGGGTTTACTAGGCAACTTGCTCAAGGATTTGGACATTTTGGGAAAGTTTGTTGCGTTTCAATTAAAACCAACATGAATGTCAATCAACTACTGCATTGGAAATGCACGTGTTAATGATATCCGACCTCTTGTAATGTGTTTGACAATTTCACAGCTTGCAGCGGCCATGTTTTGCTAGTAACCAGCGAGAAAAACCGGAGCAGTGATCCTGTTACAGCTTGTGACTGTTCTGCCTCGGGGCCTGGCACAGAGAAAAAAAAAGCAGCCGGCATTGCAGAACTAAAACTCGTGGCAAACAATTGCGTCAGATCATTGCCTCAATTCAGAGCAGCGAATGAAGTGTTTCACCTTGTATGAAGAAACCAAAACTGCACCCCCAATATACTAGTGATATAATTTGTCCTTGAACTCGCCTTTTCTATTGAACTAATCGTCACCCCGGCGGCACAGGACACAATGAGGTGCCGGTCTTCAATATCCGGTCCGATCTCGTCCAGTACGAACGGGATGATGTGAGGCTTCACGGCCAGGAAGAGAACATCGCTCCTGCTCACCGTCTCCTTGTTGCTGGTGGTGAAGTTTACACCCAGTTTCTGTGTGAATCATAGGACATAACTTTCGTTCATTATTTCAGTGTTCATTACAACACATACATAAGCCTTCAAGTCAAGTCAAAAGTTCACGAAAACCAGTGAGGAATCAAACGTGGAATGAGATAGGTGTAGCAGGCATATTGCATATCGATTTTAATACATATTTACCCTTAGTCCCTGTACTGTGGGGAGGTCTGTGTCTGGGGAACTGGCAGTGATTCTGTGGGTAGCAATTACACCTTCGAAGGAGCACGAGTACAATCAATGACAAGTAGGCCAACAAACCAGGCGACGATGTTCAACATGTCCAGTATTCAAGAATCGTGTCAACTTACCTGCAGCAGCGAAACCTCTCACCAGAGCGTGGGTCAGCTGACCCGCACCTATGAATCCCACACTCATCCTCCTACAAAATCATATCAAAAACATAGTAAGCTTATTAGAGGGACAACGACACAAACACACGACGGGTAGAAGACACAGACATAGTGTGCATGCACATGCTGTGTGCATGCGTACTGGATGTTTGTCCTAGTCTGCAAACAACAAAAAGACTTCCTTGTTGCTCAAGGATGCGACTCTTTTACGTGCAGCTATAGGGAGACGCACGGGCAGGAGTTTCACATTGAATTGAATATCTAAACAGACTTACTGATATCGCGATACGTCGACCGATAACGCAACTTCGAGGCAGAATTGCCAACTTGTGATTACACAGCAATGTCAAAGTGGCGCAGACGTCTGTTAGCGCGTTGCATTGTGTCAAGAACTGTTGACTGACGAGTACTAAAGCCAATATGTGTGTCGTATTTTGACACGTAAACAGCCAATCACCGCGTCGTGATCCGCATATGGGTGGGCTTTGTAAAGCCACAGCACGAGTTGCAACAGGTTGCAGGTCATTGGGTGCCTGAGTATCATCATCATCATCATCATCGACTGATGCTTTGCTTTAATGCTAAACAGAGTAAACCCTGAGATTTTAGAAGTCAATTGTATTGGAGGTTTAATATTTGGACTACTGAAATCAGAATTTCTGAATTTCAATGATAGAAATCAGTTGTATATGATGTAGGGATTCATCCATCTTTATCATTTTGTCGTTTAACCTGCTATTTCTTAGCCAATTGCTTAAAATGGAATTATAATTATCCACACCCTAATGATAATATGAATTTGATTTAAAACCCATATATTTATAATTATGTGTCCATATGAAAATGTATATAGGCTAATGTGTCACTATGAACATGTAGAGAAACAACACATTTTAGTGTATTTGTTCATTATCATTTTTGTACACCAGAATCATAACATCATGAACATTTCATTTTGTTTTATTATTATTACAAACAGTCAGTCAAGCTGTATCGTCACTGTAAGGTTAGAAAATAATGAACATTTAAATAAACGGTGAGAGCAACAGAAAGGAATTCGTCTGGTAGCCAAATACAATGTCACCATTAATATAGATCAAGTCAACCAGTGGTCTAGTTATTTCTTCATACATGTCTTGCTTAAATAATATAAAACACACTTCAAGACTTCAAGTTGCACTAAAATGAAGCCTATCTGTAACAGAGCTGTCCAGAGAGAGATAAGTACCCGTGTTGTCTGAGACCATCTTGAGTCTGGGAGACCAGAGAGGCAGTTGGTGCTGAGACGGACATTTCCTCACTGTCCTCTGTGGACAAAGTCACGAGTCATCGATCAGCTAGACAACACACCTGTCAGGCTTACCAAGGACACTACAGAACTGGGGGGAAAGTCTCTCTTTAGGTAGCACATCAATAGTGTTGCTTCTTTTTACTGTAAATATTGTTGCTTCTTTTTATCGTAAATACTGTTATTGTTATTGTTGTTTTTGCGCAATCCCGTAAGCATTGCCACTATAATTTCACTGTACATCCTGTATGTGTATGTGACAAATACATTTCTTGAATCTTGAAGCATATAGCGGGCCTGTCACAGATGACACTGCTAGCTTGGCAGCAGGGTATTGCAGTTTAGAGGTGCTGTAGGTAAGATTTAAGAGCTAATTTGTTATAAATGACATAGCCATCCGTCAGCTATTAATTAAATACGCTATGACGTGCGAATAGCTGTTTTTGAGTTGACTGCGCCTGTCTCTGTATGAGCCCGTTTCGATTTTAGACCGCTCCCGGCTCATTTCTGACCAATCAGGGCATGTCCTCCCTGATTTGTTTGGGGAAACCATCTTGTCTGTCAATCACAGGTGGGTGAACGCAACGCTTCTCAATGGCTGAGAAACGTAGAGAGGTAGGGAGCAGAGAGGGAGGGTTGTTTAGTTTCAAAATCTTGCTCTGTTCTGCTCTTTTCTGCTCTCAACCCTCAAATCTTACCTACAGCACCTTTAATAATAATTGTAATAATGATGCGGAACACTTGGAAATATTAATAAAGAGTATCACACACACACAAAAAGTGCTGCAGGGTTGTCCTTTTAAGGTGACAGGTGATCTTCGTAGCGACTTGATCGGTCTAGAGATCGGCCCTCGTGTGCCTGTCTGTCTGTTTTCTTCTTCTTCATCTTCTTCTTCTTCTTCTGAGGTCAAGGACCCCAACCCAAGCGGTCTCTGAAAAGGCTGTCAGACAACAGAGTTAGACACAAAGCGTATTCTCTGCGAGTACACCAGGTCAACAAAATACAGGATCATGTTGACGTTGGTGAACACGGCCACCACCAGCTTGCTGTCCCAGGTGCATTGCCCCCGCGGGCAGTCCTCCGGCCGGGCGCTGGTCCCGTACTTCTGGTCGAAGCTGAAGATGGGCCAGATGAGCGCCGTGCTCAGGTACAGGATGACGGCGAAGAAGGTGTAGACGACCACGAAGCGGTCGAAGGGGAAGGGCAGGGCAGCCGTCCTGCCAGACACCGTCAGTGCCACCACCACCACGGTGAGGGTGAAGCACAGGCTGTACACCACCACGCAGTACTGCGTGGCGACGTACTCCGTGTACTCCTCGTCGTTGGCCAGCGCGCCGAAGATGATGCACGCCACGAAGCCCTGCACCACCTTGAGCAGGCCCGACACGGTGGCCATGTAGCCGACCACGGCGCCCGGCTTGGCCCGGGTCAGGAGCACCTCGGCGCCGTACGGGAAGCAGCAGAGGCCCGAGCACACGGTGACGGCGATGCGGTAGCCCCATGCGTCGCAGCCCTCCGCCGGGCACTCGCTCTCCAGGAAGTAGACGGGGTAGACCACGGTGGCGGTGACGTACATGAGCGTGGCCAGCATGGCGAAGGCCACCGTGAAGTTGTCCCAGGAGATGGGCATGCAGCTGTGTAGCCGCGTGACGTCCAGCGCGAACACCACCAGGGTGACGGCGAAGCAGAAGCACCACACGAACATGCAGAACGTGCCGTAGCTGGCGCTGAAGCCGGCACCGTGTGACACCAGCGCCATGATGCTGCAGCCCAGGAACAGCTGGCACATGCGGGCGGCGCCCAAGGGCGATAGGACCGCCGCTTTGTTCAGGTAGTGCCCACCGTGGTGGTCCATGGCCTCTGTAGCAGTCGTCCACTGGGGATTTTGCGCAATGGATTTGATTTTCCGGAGAGGCTGTCCTTCTTCTCCGGTCTGGGAGGGCTTGTGGCCTACTCTTCTCCCTTCACAGAGGCCTCGCCCTTTCCCCGGTCGCCGTTTATAGATGGGCCTTAATTACAAATCTGAGTAAAAGATTTTTCCTCTGTGTGCTTTGTAATTACCGTGGTGTGCTGGAGCTCAAATTACATCCAGTCGCTGTGCAGTGACGTTTCGTAGAGACAACCGAGAATAGCGGAAGATATTTGTTGAATATATGAAAGGAAAATAACAAATATATAAAATGTTTTCTGTTGGACGAGAGCTATTGAGCTATTTTAATCAAAAGCTTTTCTTCAAAACAAATTATATGTTTATAGCAGATATTTAAGTGTGCTTTAGAAAATACTGAGGCATATTACCCCAGCCTGGTCCAGTTTTAAAAATAGCCAGCATATGGCAAAGCCTGAAATCAGTTTTTCTTGTTCACTCTCCGCAGTCTTCGGTTCTTCTGTTTCTCCGTATCTCCACCCAAATCAGGTTAGAGTTTGTCCAGAAAGCTGCAGGCCATATCCTGCATTGAGAAGCGCCTTCCAACAACCACAACAACAACAACAACAGGCCCTGGCCGTTAGATGGATCGGTCCCGTGTCAGAAACGTCCCAGATGATCCTTCCTCTGCACGAAAAGACCCTCCCGTTGAAGTCCCTCAAGCTGTTTTCACCTGTCGCCCACGTTCTCTCTCTCTGCCGTGACCTTCCTCTGTTTTGATCCGCCAGGTCTGTAACACAACTCAAACCCTTGGCTCTGCCGTGTGTCCGCGTTCACTCGCTGGTTTACTAGGGGTGGTTCCTGAAAATGAAAAGGCTGTGTTGAGCCCAAGGTTGCAGGCCACACCATGCTCTATAAATAGGAGGTCTATGTTCCACACACGGGGTGGGGTGGGAGCCCAAATGTCCGCCTCGGCAACTGGGCCCGCCGGGCAGTAAACGTTAC
>OOFB01021334.1:6516-11516 GCA_900323305.1 Trachyrincus murrayi
CCCCCCCTTTTTCCGGGGGCCCCCCCCCCCCCCCCACCCCCACTCCACCACTCCACTGCCAGCTGTGTGTCCTCTGCAAGCGGTCACACACGCATCCAGAAAGGGGGGGAGGGGGGGGGGAGCGGGTGGTGGGTGGGCGTCGACGTCGCAGCTAACCTAAACAACCTAAGCGGCGGGTCAGGCTCCGGATAACACGCGCGGCCAGGACCCCGAGGAAGAGCCGGGCGCTTCTGCTTCCATTTCCTGGTACTGTTGGGACACCCGAGGAAAAAGACTGAAAAAGAATAAAAAGACAGCGTCCCTGGATTCTAAAGCTGGAGATGTTTTGACTCCTGCTGGGGGCAGGCGGCTCCGGGGAGCAGGTCCTGGGAATCTGGCGTTTTTCTGGAACACGGTAGCTTGTGTCGCTTCCTGCATCGTTGGGAGACTTCCTCTTCGCACAACAATGAAGAAAAAAACCTCCAGTTTTCAACATTTCTTTTTTTTTTTGTATTTGTGGCGACAACCTCGGCCCTCCCTGACAGTCTGTCCGTCAGTCAGTCAGCCCGGGCGGATCTGTCCCAGGAGACACCCCGAGGAGCATAGTTCAATTTGTTCCCTGAAGCTCGCTGACAAAACAGCCCCAACCCACCCCCCCTTCCCCACTGCTCAAACCCCCTCATCTCCTTCAGCACTTCTGCCGGGGCTCATATGGAGAGTTTACAGAACCGGTTGTTTCCTGTGTAACCCCCCTCTCACTATCTGACCTTTGACCCCCTGTAAATCCGAGCGAACTCCGAGGCCCCCTTTTCCCCAAGCCCCGATGAAAAGTTTACCTGTGTGCCCCATTCACTGTACAACTCGTCTTAAAATGTGAAGAAAAAGTCACGATTGTGTTTGTAATGTAGACCTTTTCTTCGACTTGGCCAACGACGGACGATCAGCAATGTGTACAGCAAGTAACAAACCTGACCGTGAATGACTGACATTACCTATATAACAGCCAGATAGAAACCGACATTTGTCTCCGTGTTTGAATGGAAAGATTTCACATAGATTTAATTGGAAGAGGCACACATCAACCCTCTGACCGAGCGAGAGGAAACGACCAATGAAGAGGGAAGACGGTCAGTGGGAGTTTGAGAGAAACCGTGCAATACGCAAGTTGTAACACAACAATTTTTGCGGCCCCCTGTAACTTTTTTCTCTTCCGCGTAGCTTATTATGCTTTCCAGATTTGGCGAGCCTCTGTTCGTTTCCAGCCAGCCATCGGCACTGCACTGCACTATTAATAAAACGCCAGACTTTCCTGAGAGCCATCAATAAAATTCTCACATGCAGGCAGAAGAGAAAACAAACACGGGACGAGAGCAGGAATACAGGAATTTATGGGGTGATTGAGAGGCCTGGAAGCACTACAGGCTAAACATCAATTAGTAGCCCGAACCACTTTTAAAACTGACGGAGCAGAACCCCAAACCACCGGGCTGAGGACGTATGGTTTCGCCAAGTTTTTTGAAGGCACGCGGGAGTTAAGGTTCATTTGGGAAGACTCAAAACCGCACAGAGACCTGCCAGACACTGACAGAGAAAGAAAGGATTCACCATTTTTTACACTAACTGGGCCTGGCTGAGAGTGTTGTCCGTGTTGTCCACAAGCTAGCACGCTAGCATGATTGAGTGTCGAATTGGCATCATCGGATCTGCCTGCAACAGAGCCAGGCTTGAGCAATTTGTTCTGGGATACAACTTATTTTCTCTATAACCCCTCAGTCATATTTCGGATCTCGTGGAGCTATTTCTAGCCAGTGGTGGACTCTTAAATGTCTTGGGTAAGGCATTAACGGTATATTACACAAGTCACTAAACCACCTTCATGAGGCTACAGGTCATCAGAGTCCATCAGTGGTACATTGACTGACCTTGTCGCTATTCACAGGCGATGGGCACACAGTGGGCACGCTCAGGACAGGGAACGTCGTGAGAACGGCTGCGTATTGTTCCCATTGGTCAAATCGTGCCCGTTATCAGCCCTATCAATCCTAATGCTCTAGCCCTGCATTGTGTTGGGCTGCTCCGTTTATTTAGATTCAGCTGCTAACAATGAAAACATTGCTACTTTCCACAACCGGGCCACAAACAGAGAAAGAAATAATAATAATAATGACAAGAGAAAAAAAAGTATAAATAGTGCGGGGGAAGTGACTGGGTGGCAATATGGGAGCGACGAGTAAACCGACAAAACATATGAATGATGAAGTGCAACAATGATTTGAGCTACCTGGCAGAACAATAGTCTCGGCCCGGCCAGAGACTGGGAGCCGCAGTGGAATGAGCTGCACTGACTGGCAGGTGAGTGCTGCTGATCTCCATTTAATGGACAACAATTAAGTGTGTTGAAGTTGGCAGAGTTCAGCCACACCACGGCACGGAGCGCAGGGTCCTCGCATGTTATCCAAATGAACCTCTTTAATCAACTGGTGTTTGACTCAGAGCGTATGCGAGTGTGTATGCGAGTGCGCGCGTGTGTGTGTGTGTGTGTGTGTGTGAGAGAGAGTGTGTGTGTGTAGGGGGGGGTCTTACTTAACACACGGTGAGGCACACTTTCCAAACAAGAGCAACAGAAAAAAAAAGGAAATGGGCTGAGGAATAACAGTTTTGAAATATGCGTATTCATTAGCCCTCTCTTTTGCTCCGCGAGTCCAACAGACGACCAGAGGAACACAAGTCTCACCTGCCAGAGCGTCCTGGGCCTCAAAGAACGTGCTGAGGCCTCCTTTGACATAAGCCAGACTGCCTTCGTTCTTCTTAGTGGCCTGCTTCTTCAGGTTGTTAGCTGCCAAGCGCAACTGGTCAAAACTGGAAGAAAAAAAAAAAACACACAAAAAGACAAGAGTGGTATAAGAACGAAGAATACATCAAAAGTCCTGTAAAAATTATTTCTGATCCTCATATGGTGCTCATGTAGAGGATCCTGTGTGTGTGTGTGTGTGTGTGTGTGCCTATGTGTGTGTGTGCGTGCGAGACGTGTGTGATGGTTTGTTTGATGCACAGCACACACAGCTACACAGACGAGAGACAACCACAATGACACGCAGGTCTGTGGAGGTTTTGTCTTTGTGTCAGTGTCCTGAGTGAGGCTTCCTTGGCAGGAAGAAACAGCCACCAGCGAGGTCCAAACAGAGGGCCCCCCCCCCCCCTGTCCAGGTTGGATCCCGGGGTCTGGGTTACTGGGAGGGTACGTGAGGAGGGGAGGGTGGTGGGGAGGAGGAGGAGGGAGGAAGCCAGGACAGTCCAAAATAGCTCAGCACTGAGCTGCCAGGGAAGGGAGCATGCGCTACAGAGTGCTGGGGTTAATGGGTCACCCCTGGTTACAGACGTGGGTTCTAGGAGAATCAAGGAACCACAGTGGGCCCTTTATCCGACATTGTTTTAAAAGGAACGTTATCAGGTTCAGGTGTGTGTTTTGTCAGACATTAGCCGTTTGGCTAGTTTAAATTGTACAGGCCCAAAGGGGGTGTACAATTGGTGTACAAATGGCTCTGTCGTTATGCAGAGTTAATAGCCGCACCACTGAGGTCCAATGGGGTGCTCATTTTGTCATAACATTTCATAACGATTCGTGTTTCACAAAAAAAATACTTTGGATACAAGTGTGAAATGAATTGTAAATCAAGTAAAGCGTATGACTGTTTTGTAAACAGAAAAAGAAGATAATATATTGTGACAATAGCTTCTATTGAGCACAACTGCCTACATGGTCAGATGAGCTGATTAAAGGATGACTCTTGGAAAGAGTCATCCTCGGAAATAAACTATAGTGCAGTTTAACAAATACACAATAAACATAATGCCTTAACTCAAGACTCTGAGGCTTGTTGTCTTTTTAAAATGAAGTAGGAGGTTGATAAATAAAAGTCTCGAGCTAACGTTAACAACAATTTCATTGTTTATTGTTGGTCTATGTTATTAGCTGGCTGTTCTCTTGTTACATGATACAGCCGGCTGCTACAGCTTTTATTTTCTGTTTCTGTTCCGTTGACTACTAGATCCTTCAGTTCATTCCAGAATATGAATTCAAAAACACGCTTGACTAATTGTTTATACATACCAACAATGAACAGAAAATAAAAGTTAAGTAAAATGTTTGTTTACTTCTAATTTATTGTTACTATTCCGTCACATAAGCCATCTGGGCAACGCAATACATGTAGGCCTAGACTGCATACACTAAGGCCTTATTCAAGTAAGCCATTAACGTAATACGTTTTTTCTATTAAAGATTCCATGCAACGTGTTGCAAATGTCACCACAATCATCATTGTCGTAGGGCATACCCTGTGCCTGAGTGGTTCTCTATGAGGTACCAGGTGGCAGAGAAGTTCTCACTGGTGAAGTCACCACTCATCCCTGGAAACGTCTGCTCCATGTCCTTCTGAGGGATTTTACCCCTGGGGAGAAGAGAAGGTGCACAAGATAAATAATCAGACTACATACAGGAAGAGAAAGCATAAGACATGTGCATGAGATTGGATAAAGCATAAGAATGCATGAATCAACCATGTGCAAATAGATAAACGGGTGTAAATGCATGATTGACACATGTGGACGAGATGGGTAAAAATGCATTTTCATCTGATCTATACATATTATAACTAATTATGAAAACAAATCCAGGGAAATTAACCCAAGAAGGATCATACAATTTGTCTTGATGTGATTAATATTATATAGCTATAGGCCTAATATTATTATGAATCAAAATAAAGTTAAAAGACAATAGCATTCTTTCATGTTTTCTGATTCATTATTTATTTGTATATTTAAATCTAGCAGGAATGGCTTTTATTATTTACAAATGCAATCAGTCCCACTGTTATATAACATTGAACGCAAGTTTTGAATGTGATTTTGAGATCCTATGGTTTGGATTTGAAATGTTATAGTACTAGGACTTCCAGCAGGAGGCAGTCTATACCCAAGTGGTAGCCAAGCTATGAAGCCCCGGCGTGGGAAGCGCC
>OOFB01021334.1:16516-21403 GCA_900323305.1 Trachyrincus murrayi
ACCACTTTCTCCTTTTCTTCTGCCTAGCGGTCTCTCCTCTCACTCTCTTTTTTTACCTTTCCCTTTTTCTCTCCCACTCTCTCTCCCCCGCTCCCTCTCCCTCTCTCCTTATCTCTCTCTCCCTCCCGTTATCTTTCTCTCTCTCTCTCTCCCTCTCTATAGAGAGTTACCTTTACCACTACACTGAGTTCCCTGAACCTTTTGTCTTTAGTTCACACTCTCGGTTATGTCTCAGACAGTATATAGCGTGCACGCACCTCCTCTGCAGGCATGTGTCCCTTCCCTCCGGTTGCACACATTCCATCTGAATATTGAGGTCAGGGGTCACGTGGAACCCCCGTTGCTGGCATTCTAGAACTCTCTCTGGGGTCTGTCAATCAATCAAACTTTACTCTTTTTTTTTTAAAATTTTTGCAGCACAAAGTGCTTGACGAGGGAGAACAACGGCAACCAGAAGAACAATAGGTCACGGTGCATCACTCACACGTGATATGGTACGAGGAGACTGACAAGCTCCCCGGTCTAGCTCTGGTCTAACCGCATCATTACTCTGCCGTTAGACACCGCCCGTCTCCGCCGAGGCACCGCCGTCAAGCGCACCCCCGGTGCATCGCGGTAATTATCAGAAGCGAGTCTGTGCACGGGCCGTGGAAACACAACACCCATTGTCTGGCGGGGTTCAGCCGGTGCCTGTAAGCGCCCACGAGGCGGTCGGCGTCCGTGCGCACATGCGTACGTGCGTGGCGTTGGGACGGGCAAAGGAGGAAGAGTAAGATGTTACTAATTTATAACGTATAGACGTGTCTTGCAGAGACACTTTGTTCGAGACTAATTCAAGTTGGCGTTCCCCAGGAAACACGTTTGAAACACCGATTGCAGCATTATTACACGCCCACGCATTCCATGGTTACTGTATCCATGCCGACGCATATCCCTGCCCTGTGCCAACCCAACCTGTAAACATATCGTCATAGAAACGTTGGTTGGTACCTGTTGCACCTGTAATCATCCCCTCCTCATCCTCCACTCACTTTTTCCATCGCTTCACATCCTTCTGTCAGACAGGTAGATAGGCAAGCAGGTAGACAGGTAAACTGTCAGACAGGTAGATAGGCAAGCAGGTAGACAGGTAAACTGACAGGTAGATAGGCGAGCAGGTAGACAGGTAAACTGACAGGTAGAGAGGCGAGCAGATAGACAGGTAGAATGGGAGCATACAGGTATGCAGGTACACTGCTGACATTTCTACCATAAACTTAACTCTTTATCTTCTTCTTCCTCATTTAGCTTACTCTCTCCTCTACCCAGCTACCATTTCATCCTCCTTTCAACTCCTCCTGAATACCCTCCTGTTTTGCCCCAAATCCCTACATGTTGCCAGTCTGTCAATAACCTCCCTGCTGCACCAGTGAGCCTATTGTCTGGTGGTAGAGTCAGAAAATATAGCCCTGGGCCGTGGAGTGTCTGTACGAGGTGTATGGGGATAGTACAGGTAACCAGGGAGAGTAAGACAGCCTTTCCACTAACATGTAGCGCAATGGCAACATAGCAAAACTGTATGTGAGGAATGGTTTTTTAATCGTATAAATAATTGCTTATTTCTTCAACACACGTGTCCATAATATCAGAAAACATTGTGATCAAACAGAACTGGAGTGTCGATTGAGAGTGAGATTACCCGTGGCAGATTTCTGTTTCCAAACACGACTGAATATACTCCAACTCCAACATCAAATGCTCAACATATTTACTCTGCACCTGTGCGTTCTCCAACCCGACTCCTGGAAATGCAAATACTAGCGGCTTAGCCTCCCAGTGACCGCCGTCACTGTCTTGACAGCCATGCAAACAGCCGTAAACCATAAACACTTCCCAATTTGTCTTGCCGGGCCATCCAGGGAGGTACATTCCTGGGCAGTTAGGTATAATTTAAAGCCTTTTGTGGTCTTTTGCACGGGCGTTAAGCTATCGACCGCAGGCCAGGAGTTGAACCTGAGGCCTTACCCTTCATCTTCCTCACCTCGTACGTCAGGACTGACATCTGCCGGTCTTTCTGCACTGTTAATCTGTCACCTCTCAACTTCACTTTTACACTTTTTACAGTCAACCGCTGATGTTTATTGGTCTGCGTTTGCCCAGGTGTGTTTTCGCCGTCCTCTCTCTCTCTCGGTTGTGGATTCTTAACGGTTCTGTCTTGTCGTGATGATATTTGACTCATGGGATTCATGAAATATTAGATAATATCAACCTGCTGATCTGTGCAACTACACTTTTTCTGTCACTCTCTGTCTGTCACTCTCTGTCTGTCACTCTCTGTCCAACATCTCTCTCTGTCCAACGTCACTCTCTGTCCAACGTCTCTCTCTGTCCAACGTCTCTCTCTGTCCAACGTCTCTCTCTGTCTGTCTCTCTCTGTCTGTCTCTCTCTGTCCAACGTCTCTCTCTGTCTGTCCAACGTCTCTCTCTGTCCAACGTCTCTTTCTGTCTGTCCAACGTCTCTCTCTGTATGTCTCTCTCTGTCTGTCACTCTCTGTCCAACATCTCTCTCTGTCCAACGTCACTCTCTGTCCAACGACTCTCTCTGTCCAACGTCTCTCTCTGTCTGTCACTCTCTGTCCAACGTCTCTCTCTCTGTCTGTCACTCTCTGTCCAACGTCTCTCTCTGTCCAACATCACTCTCTGTCCAACGTCTCTCTCTGTCACTCTCTGTCCAACGTCTCTCTCTGTCCAACGTCTCTCTCTGTCTGTCACTCTCTGTCCAACGTCTCTCTTTGTCCAACGTCTCTCTCTGTCCAACGTCTCTCTCTGTCCAACGTCTCTCTTTGTCCAACGTCTCTCTCTGTCCAACGTCTCTCTGTCCAACGTCTCTCTCTGTCTGTCTCTCTCTGTCTGTCACTCTCTGTCCAACGTCTCTCTCTGTCCAACGTCTCTTTCTGTCTGTCCAACGTCTCTCTCTGTATGTCTCTCTCTGTCTGTCTCTCTCTATCCAACGTCTCTCTCTGTCTGTCTCTCTCTGTCTGTCTCTCTCTGTCCAACGTCTCTCTGTCCAACGTCTCTCTCTGTCCTCTGAGTTCCCGTGGGAGCTAGGAATGTTGCTTACGAGACAGTTGGGGTTGTTTTCCAAACCTAGCGAGTGGATCTTATCTGCATCGAGGTCACTCAGCCCTTTAAACCTCCCCTTTAAATGGTCTTAACTAGGGCTCGAACCTAAGATCCACCCCACTAGCTAACCTTGGCCCCGTTTCCTCCCTAGGCTAGCTACATGGTGCCGCTGGGGGCTGCTTAGCTAGCTGGCCTGTTTTGTTTAATCATTATGAACCATAGCATAGAGGATGGCATTTACAATGCCAATACTTATATATGGTGGATTTTAGTTGTCGAATCGTGTATGTTATTCTATAAATATCAGTTAATTTAAGTTGTTAATGACAAATTATTGTGTAAATCTCTATCTAATCTATCTCATTATAGTAGATTTTGGAGTTTAATTGTCAAACCGTGTATATTATTAAATTAAATCTACCTTTTCATTGTAGTAGAGCCTTGTTAGCGTAGCGCTATACACTCAGACATTCCAACTGACAACTCAGTTGACAGTTGGCTCATAGCGCTTTTTTAAAACTATGTGTGTCAGTGCTTCACAATCAGCTCCTTGTAGCTGCGTGTCTCCTCAACTCTTCCCTGGCCTCTGGACTGAGGCTCATCTTGACACTGCACTGAGCTAACTATAGCGCCCTGCTAACTGGCGCCATGCCCGTCAGTCTCACCCCCTTAGCCTAGCGTAGCCTTAGCCTAGCGTAGCTCGACTCTGGTGGTTGTGAATGGGAGAGGCCCGTCCCCCGGCCCCCCGAATGGCCACCTCCGCTAATGAGCGGAACAAGAGAGGAACTGTGTCAACTGGCACACTGCAGGGAGAACAGAACCGTCACAAATACAGCAGACTCGTGCGTTAGGGTATTTGACTCCCAGTCGAAATGTACTGAGTTCCCTCCAATGTCCACAGTCTAACCTGCAGGCGTCCTGGAGCAAGATGCCCCCCTAACCCCTACCTGCTCCTCAATGACCTCTAACCCCTACCGACCTCTAACCCCTACCTGCTCCTCAATGACCTCTAACCCCTACCTGCTCCTTAATTGTATCTGAATTCACTGTAAGACGCGCTGGAACGAGACCAGATAGTTAACAGTAAGAAAAGTCCTGAGAAGTGGCTCGTACTGGGGGGGGGTCTGTGTTTGTCAACATATTTATTTAGCTCGCTCTCTCCCCGCTTCCCAAAATAGAGTCCTCAATCGCCATGCCAGATCTCAGCTTGGAGTGTGTGTGTGTGTGTGTGCGTGTCTCTATTTTCGCACATGCATGTGTGCACATGTGCACGTGTAACAGAAAGAAAAATATTTTTCATGTAAATAATTGATAGAGCGAGGTGGTTTTGATTGCACATACCGAGACAGCAAGTCTGTGCGTGTCCGGGGAGAAAGCTGCGTTTATTTTCTTGGAAGAACATCTAGAATCACACAATGCCCCCAGCAGTACACCTCAGGTACTATAGAACACTACACCTTATAGAACACTGCACCTCAGGTACTACAGAACACTACACCTTATAGAACACTATACCTCAGGTACTACAGAACACTACACCTTATAGAACACTACACCTCAGGTACTACAGAACACTACACCTCAGGCACTATAGAACACTACACCTCAGGTACTACAGAACACTACACCTCAGGTACTACAGAACACTACACCTCAGGTACTACAGAACACTACATCTCAGGTACTACAGAACACTATACCTCAGGTAATATAGAACACTACACCTCATAATATACCTCATAATTATCATATAGGGAGGATATTCATTTATTGCAAATTAGACCT
>OOFB01021337.1:0-11492 GCA_900323305.1 Trachyrincus murrayi
GTGTTAAGGTATCTTAGTGGGCCCCTACCCGTGGTGTTAAAGTATCTTAGTGGGCCCCTACCTGTGGTGTTAAGGTATCTTAGTGGGCCCCTACCTGTGGTGCAGAGGGAGGCGTTGAGCTCCCTGCTGTACTTGTCTATGATGCGCTGGATGCTGCTGTCATGGAACAAAGCAGCTACCGCCTGGCCCGGGGACGTCTGGGGGCCCGGGGAGCCCACCACCGACGATCGCTCCATACTGCAGGAGCTGCCGCTGGACAGAGCCGGAGGGAGGGAGGCGGCCGACAGGAAGCTGGTGGTCGGGGCTTCCTGTCGCCTAAGCCCCGACCCCGAGTGGGGCTCAGAGGCGTCTGCGTGGGGAGGAGGGGGAATAAATTCTATCACAGTTTGTCTATAGAACCTTTCATGCAGAACGGCGTTTAACAAAGGAGACGACACAAGGAGTCCAGAGAAACACTACGTCATCATCCTTTAAGAGGGAGAAGACTACATATCAACGCTTATCTAAAGAAATAAAAAACATATTGACACATTGGGATTCCCTCGGTTCATCTGGCTGACCGTTCACCGCAGGGGGGGGGGGGGGTGAAGAGAAGGCACGCGTACCTGTGTGGGCGGAGTTGTGGTCGGGATCGGTGGTGACATAGCTCCCGGTGGAGAGGGTGGTGGAGGAGAGGGAGTCGGGGTAGGCCGGCCTACGAGCACACTGACACAAAGAGAACACACACACAAGTAGGGACAGGTAAATGGTCACGGTCACACACACACACACACACACACACACACACACACACACACACACACACACACACACACACACACACACACACACACACACACACAAGTAAACACACACACAGACACACGCACACACAAATAAACACACACAAAAACATGCGCACACAAACACACACACAGAGCTCAGTTCAAGTGTAGGAACATCATTATGTGCACAAAATGTGCACTTCAATAACAGTAATGTTACATCATCGCTCGACAGACAGACAGACACAGACACAGACACACACACACACACAAAGCTGGACGGTACCACTGCTCACCTGTTTCAGGGGGGTGCTCCAGCAGCTCAGTGGATCGCTCCGAGGCGGGGCGGGGGCTACAGACAGCGGACCGTTCCTCTACGTAGGTCAGGAGAGCTCGGGGTCTCCGGGGCCCAGGGGCCCCGACTGGGGCGAGGGGCTGTGACCCCATGCTATCCTCTGGCCCTGGGGAACACATGTGTTACCAGAGAAAGATTTAATTTAGATTTAATGTTACATTCAATCTTTTTTTATACTGCCATCTGAATCGTGTTGCTAGCCATTTTATAAAAAAAAATGTGTACAGAGCTCAGAACTCAGTGAATTCAGATCGATGTCATTAAGCAGCAGGTAGGGGTTAGGGCAGTGGTTCCCAACCTTGGGGTCGGGACCGTGGGGGGTTTCTGGATATTTGATTTGATCACCCAGCTCTACATTGACCTCCAGTCAGCCTCCTCCCATCCCCTCACCTGTGACCACAAGGCTGTGGTCCCCCGGCATCTCCACCTCCTGGATGGCACTCAGTTCGTGTTGCCCCGGCAACGTCACCATGGCGCCCAGCTTCACGCGGGTCAGCGGGGGCTTCTGGGCCCGAGGAGGGGGAGATGGGGCCACCCAGGAGTGGGGGGGCTTGCCCAGACGGATGTGCCGAGAGGTGGGATCTGGAGCCAAAAAAAAACAACTGTTTAGATATTGTACAACAACCAGGAGCTCCTCCCACGCCACAGAACATACAGAAGAACCCAACTTGCACAGCAGTGAAGAGAAAAATAAACTACCTTATGAACAAAAAAACTTACAAAAGATACCATTAGATAAGATGTACTTCATTAATCCCAGACAGGAAATTAGGGAAATATTAACTCTCAACCACAAAACCAAACCAAAGCCATGTCTGTAACCAGCGCTAGAGCCAGAGCTAGCCTGCACTAGGCTAGAGTTAGAGCTAGCCTACTCTAGGCTAGAACCAGAGCGAGGCTGGCTAGGCTAGAGCCAGAGCTAGAGCTGGTGAGGCTAGAGGGTCTCACCGCTGGTATGAGGAGGTGGAGCGCAGGAGGCTGACTGGGGGTCGTCCTCCAGGTGAGAGAGAGACCCCCCGTGAGACTCCTCGATGGCCCTGAGGAGAGAGGAGAGGAGACGCAGCCGGCTCCGGCCCACCTCCTCCTCCTGCCCCGTCTGCAGTGCTTCAGCAACCGGAGGGTTCTGAGGGACCAAAAGTCAAGTAAATTTATTTATAAAAAACAACTTGGGGAAATTTGGGGCAGCTCGGGGAAATTTACAGCATGAAAAATGACAGACGATAAACACATAGAACAGTTGATAAAATTGTCTCAATTTGATTCAAATGCCAGGGAGAAAAAGAAGAAAAAGCATTATCAATTGTTTTCAGCATGTTATCTAGGTGTTATCAAGGTCAAAAGGTTGTACTTACTTGTTTATCTGTGTTGATCAGAGCCTGTAGCGCCTCCCTCTGAGTCCTCATCTGCTCCCTCTTCTCCTCATCCTGTCTCCGCTGCTCCTCCTTTCTTTGTTGCTCCTCATGTCTCCATCTCTCCTCCTCCTTCAATCTCTCTTCCTCCTGTCTCCGTTGCTCGTCCTGTCTCCGTTGCTCGTCCTGTCTCCGTTGCTCTTCCTGTCTCCGTTGCTCCTCCTGTCTTCGTTGCTCCTCCTGTCTCTGTCTCTCCTCCTCCTGTCTGCATCTCTCCTTTCTCCATCTCTCCTCCTCCTTCCATCTCTCCTCCTGTCTCCGTTGCTCCTCCTGCCTGCGTCTTTCCTCCTCCCGTCTCCGTTGCTCATCCTCTTGCTTCCGTAGCTGCTGCTCTACCTCCTCCCTTTGCTTCTGTATCCGCCGGTGGGCCTCCAGCAGCTCCCGTCTCTGCCTCTCCACGTCTCCTTCCCTGGGGGCCAGAGAGCCCTGCACCGGGGGGTGGCCTCGTAGGAAACTCTGAGGCTTGGCCGAGGCCTGTCCTGGAGGTGGAGCTGCCGTGCCCTGGAGTCGGACGGGAGCGGTACTGAGATGGGGTGCCTGGGTGTCGGGTTGGGAGCTCTGCCGGACGCCCGTCGTGCCCATCTCCTTTGTCCCGAGTGAACGGTGAACGAAGGGGTTCGGGGCGCCCGGTGGCGATCTCAGCCTCTCTGGGAGGTGCCCGGTTGCCCGCTCCATGATGCTGTCGGTCAGCCAGGCAGAGAGGCCTGCTCTCTGGCCAGGAGGAGGGCCGTGTGCAGGGTCTTCTGGTGGGTCTGTGAGGAACCGATTCGAGTCCCGGGTCACACTGGTTCCCGACTCCCTGGTGGGGATCTCTCTGAGGGCAGAGGGTGGCTCGGCACGGTCAGTAGTGCACTGCGGCATGGGGGGCGCTGCCACGGGTACGGTGGTCTTAGCTGACGGATGGAGAGGTGGGTGGGGGACGAGGGTCATGGGAGGCCCGGGCATGGTGGCCGTGTTGTGGCGGATCCGAAGCGCCCGCTGGTACTGCTCCAGACGCTGCCGGGCCACCTCCACCGACCGCTGGTGGATCCTTCAGCAGAACAATAAAATAAAAAACACTTAAGACACGAGAACACCGAAAACTATAGAATAATACACAAAGTAGAAACCATGACCAGGCAGTGCTACATAGTAATACAGGTAAAACTTTATTTACACAAGATACGATAACAAATTGTACTTGTATTAATTGCAGACTGGAGGATAGAGCACCTTTAAAAAAAGTGTTTCAAAGACCCTACGTGATAACAAGACAGACAGTAAAAACAGTAACTCTCTTCAAGTAGCAACACACCTGTTCTGCTCTAGGAGGCACTGCTGGTGCTGTCGGATGCGGCTGCTGTGATCCTGCAGTGTGGCGCCCACTAGCTGTGGGAACAAGAACAGCAAGACGTCTTAATTATGGACAGGATAGTCAAGTGGTTTACTGCCAGCCTAAAGGTTCTGGGTTTTAACACCAATCTCCACAGTCTACCCGTAGGCATCCGTGAGCAAGATGTCCTAACCCCTACCTGCTCTTTAATGATAAGCATCTAAAATTGGAGAAACGTAGGTTTTGGAAGGCCTTACCTCAGGGGCAGCAGTAGGAGCGTCAGGGTTAACTTCCTGGTCGTGGGCAGGTACTTCCTGCTCATGGAGCGGTACTTGCTGGGTGACGGCGGCCTGCATGTCCTCCCTCTGCCGCTGGGCGTCCAGGAGCATGCCCTCCAGCTGTGCTTTCTGCTGCTCCAGCTCCTCCAGGAGAACCATCTGCTGCTGCTTCTCCCGCTCCAGCACCTCCTCCTGGACGCACCGGGGGCACACATCAGAGCCCTCTTGGACTAGGATGTCATGTCCCTGTGAGGTTGTGTGATTGACCCCTTTGTTCTACTGATGTTCTACTCTCTTTCTGACTGGACAGCGTTTGCTTTATGATCCCTCTTAGGTTCTTTTGGGCTAATCATCACTCTTCCTACAAGTCTACAAACAATGTGTTGGTAAACGCTGGAGTCGAGACATTAAGTCGTGGCGAGAAAGCCTTCTCCTGTCGGTGTAAATAAATATACGTTTCTTGGGTACTTTGACTGACTGACACTGAAAACATGCTCCCTTGTCTGGGATACCCGCTAATCGACCATTTACACATGTCATCGTAGGACAAACACAGGCTCATAACACTAATTATGTACCAGGGCACGGAAAATATATAATTAGTGTTATGAGTGACACCTGTGTTTATCCTACGATGACACCGCTGAGAAAAGGGTCTATAAGCAATCTCTCCAGCCCGCTTTCACTGCTCCTTCACTGGGTCGCCAGCTGCCATCTCCTGCCCAGACATGCATGGAAGCTCAGTAGAGGACGGACTAACGAGGTAACGATGCACCACAGGACATGAACTCACGGTTTCAATCAACACAAAGTGCATCTGAGAGAACGAGTCTAAACACGATTTCTGCCAATGCAAAGCACTGTAGCATGAATGGCCTTTTGTGTTTGAAGGGAGCGATATAATTAAACGTGCCGTGCCTAAAATGAGATCAGTTTACATGCTTCACTTTTTGTTAAAATTACAAAGTGTAACGAGGGTTGTGGGTGAGGGCGTGAGAGACATTTCATTTGGTTAAGGTGAGGGTAGTAGTGTTGGAACATACCCTTCTCTTCCACTCCTGCACCCTGCTAGAGAGCACCTCAAGAGGGAGTGGAGCCACCACAGACTCCTCTCCTGTGGTCTCCAACGCTACTTACACACAAAACAAACACACCTTAAATATGAAGGTGAAGCTGAAGAGAAACGAACTGATGATGAAATGATGAAAAGTAAGAGTAAAACAGAGGACATGGCACATGTGGAGCCTCACATGCCGGACAGCAAAATCTATTCCAACTGGTCTGGGTTTAATATACGATGCAATGTTCTTAATCATCTTTATGAATCGACCCCCGGTTCGATTCCCACGCTTCCCTATGCTACCAATGTCCTTCCCTCTCTCTCTTTCAACCAACTTTCCTGTCTCTCTTCACTATGCAGTCCATAAAAAGCACAAAAAACTAATTGTATTAAAAAAAAAAGAAAAAAGAATCAGATTCATAACATAAAACCATATTGATGCTAAAGATAACAGGAGTCACTTTGCAAGTACATTTCTAAAGAATATTTGAGCAGTGGTGGAAGTTACAGCCGTGCTCCCCCATCAGGACTACAGAGCCCCACCCAACGCACCAGAGGGAGCCTCTGGGAGGAGGTGAGGGCCGGAGGCCTCTCTCCCTGGCTCCTCTACGGACAGAGACCCCGTGTCGATGGACGAGTCCCGCTCTGGTACTTCATCCAGGTCGACCGGCAGCTGACCGGCCGCAGCAGATGAGATGGGGTCGGGTTCCTGGTGGTGGTGGTCTCTGCCCTGGTCTCTCTGGGTCCTGATAGGCTCCGGGACCAGGTCCCTCCCCTGGTCTCTCTGGGTCCTAATACGATCCAGAAGTTTCCTCAGTGCCTGTCGAGGGGCGGGTCTGGGCGCCTCCACTGCGATCGAGAAAGGAAAGTTTATTTATTTGTTCAGTTCAGACCCACGGCGCATCTACGGCGACAACTGATGCAGAAGTATGATTTGGGCTTGACTCCCCACACACTAGGACTCAGGACTCTGCTAACCACCGTGTCACCATTTTTACCCACAAGAGCCGGGTCAGTCCCAGCTCAGATTCAGGGCTTAGAGGTTTAGACGGACCCAAGTTTACTCCTGAAGTCTCACAACATCTTCATGTATATACATTTCTCCTTCACCTCGCTCTACAGCGGGTCCTGGATGCTGCCTGTTGCCGTGGTGACCAGCTTCGGTTGCCGGGGTGACCTCCAGGGGCGTGTTCTCGCCGTCGTCCAGGGTTATGTCCAGCTCCTGGTCCTGACTGGAGGTGGTGGACAGAGCCGGCAGGGGCTCCGGGACCAGCTGGAGAACCAGGTCACCCTTCACTCCTGAGGAGGGGGGAGAGAGAGGGAGGGAGAGAGAGAGAGAGAGAGAGAAGAGTATGTGGGGGAGGGGGAGAGGGAGAGATCAGGCTTAGAAGGGGGAGCCCCCCTTCTAAGCCTGATCTCTGGTTAAAAGTCAAATTTTAAATGATAAAATACGGGATCGGCGTATTAAAAACAAGCCTTACTCCTCTCCCCGGTGTACATGTCCTCAAAGGCAAACTCCATGTTCCTCTGCCCGTCCTCCCTGGCCTCCCGCCTCCGGTGGAGCGGCTGGAAGATCTGCGCTGGCATCTGGGAAACCTGCTGCCTCCTCCGCAGCAGCTCCGTCTGCTGCATGTGCTCCAGCTCCACCACCCAGCGCTCCCGGTCCTACCACACATACAAACATATAGTTACAACACTCACATATTATACACATAGTTAATACTCATACCGTACATACCTGCCACACATATTATACACATAGTTAATACTCATACCGTACATACCTGCCACACATATTATACACATACTCATACCGTACATACCTGCCACACATATTATAGTTAATACTCATACCGTACATACCTGCCACACATATTATACACATAGTTAATACTCATATAATCCTAACACTGTAAAAGAGTATTTGCTCTGTGCGTAGGGGAGACTCATTTGATGAGCCCTAACTCCTACCTACCTCAGTAGCAGCGACTGAGTAGCAAATAGTATCAGTTGTATGGTGATAACAGTAAGCGAGAGTGGCTCCGTTCACCTGAGTCAGCTGTTCTCTCCTCAAAGCACACCTCCCTCGGAGACGAGCCTTCTCCTGCTGCTCCTCCCGCTGCCGCTCTGCCTCGCTCCTCCACTCCTGCAGCCTCCGCGCCTCCTGCTGCGCCTCCTGGTGGGCGTCGGGCTGGAGGGCACACGCACGGGGAAAATATCAGCCATTCAGGATGATGGACACAGAAGTTCAGTCTGCACCAGAGTTCTAAAGAGTGCTCACACCAGCCCAAACAAACCGTACTATCGGTCAAAACGCTCCAGGGTTCGAAACGGACCAAACACCTCAGGTGTGAAAGCACCCTAAGTTTAGAGGATCAGATACAGAGTTTAGAACCACATACGAACTGGCTTAGCGACTTCAGATGTGACGTGTCATGCTGATCTTCTGCCTGCAGTGAGAACAAGGTCTGAGCTAATCCAAACAGTTGTATCGGAGATAACTTTCACGTCCTGATGCTGGGACTGTCCTCCTCTGCCATTGGTTCAGGTGAGTAAACGCAGCTCTGTGATTGGTGGAATATTAAATCACCTGTGTAGCAAGGACCTCCCGGTCCACGGTGGGCTCCAGGCGGTGATGATGGGTTGCAGAGAAGACGCTGAGGTCAGATCGCCCCCCATGAGGCCTGTTCACCTCGATGGTCTGCTCACAGAGAGACAAAAGTATTATTAGAAACAAGAATCACAGATTCAAAGGATTCAAAGGAAAGACTTATCCAAACTGGTCATGCTGATAACTGAACAAACTGGCGTGGATGTTTTTTTTGAGAATGGCATGTGGTGTAGTATGGTGCAGATGAAAGAGAAAAAATGAAATTTAAAAATGCCAATAAATTCTCTCATCTTTCTTGATTTCATACATTTCTTGTTTCTTTATCTTCCATTACATTGGCTCCTATGACTTCTTTTTGCTCTTTAATCATTCAGCATTTTCAAGGACAAATGTGGGCAGAGTGTAGTAAAGTCTGCTGTGTGATTTTGCTCTATGTGTGTTGTTGTTGTTGTTGTTGTGAATAGGTAGCCATGGAGCTGTCAGCATCACCTCGATGGGGTGTGGAGGAGGTGGGGGGAGGCTGGCCACCCTGGCAGCACGCTCCCGCTCCACCTGCAGGGCCTTTTTCCTGGCGTTGGCCGGACTACAGACACAGAACACAACCAGCGGGTCAAAGCACCACCACTGCTCAAACACACAGGATACGATAGGATAACACACGAATCAGAAACTGTGCCAGTCAAGGTTCAAGGCAAAATAGAAATCTATACGCAATATATACACCTCTGTGAACAGAATATACAGCTGGCTATTGAGATTGATAAAGTAATATAATAAAATAAAATGGAATAAATAAACAAATGTATATTTTCACATATCTCTATGAAAGCGCAGACTAAGATAAAATGGTACTTTATTAATCCCAGACAGGAAATTCAGGGACTATTGTTTGCAGGGCTGCAGTGAAGGAATAAATAATACACCCATGTGTACACCCATGTGTCTGTCCCGTGTGGGTGGTGCTTACCGGTTGTGCTCCTCCTGGTCTCTGTGTCTCTGGGATGTGAGCTCCTTCAGGGCTTCTCTGTAGCGCTGCTTGGCCTTCAGCTGGTTCTCCTGGGCCTGCTGAGCCATGGCCTCCCAGTCGGGCTCCTGGAGCAGCGCCAACGTGGGGTCGACAGCGTTTATTAATGGGGAAGTTACCGGTATTGTTGTGTATGCCGTGGTATACTATTATGTATACTGTTATGTATATTTTATGCATATGCATACTCCTTAAAATGTATTCTATTTTAGATTATCCTGTTTCCCCTGGGATCAATAAAGTCATCTTAATCTGAAGTGTTAACAGTAAACAGTGTTCTCAGCCTAACTTGTAAGTCGTTTTGGATAAAAGACTCTGCTAAATGACTAAAAGTCAACTAAAAGTTACGGACGTGGTAGACGGTCATGACATCTGCAGATGGGACGCTCCTACTCACATTTTCCTTGGCGCTGCGGTGCCCCTGTCCCAGCAGGCGGAGGCTCTCTTCATACAACCTCTGCAGAGCCTCGATCTTCTCCCTCTGCTGAAGCTCCCAGTCCTGCCTGAGCTCCTCCGCCAGCAGCTGCAGCTCCCGCTCGCGTCTCCTCTGCACATCGGTCCTGATGTGGAGAGCAGCGGTGCGTGCCTGCTCACGCACCTGCACAACAGAGACGTCCAGATCAGTCAAGATAATCCTACTGCGTCAGGTATCAAAAACATTCGGTATTATCCAGGTATGTCTCATTGAGGTAGTGCCCCTCTTTTACAAGAGAGACCTGATAACACAACAGCCACATGAGTCTGACATGAACATACACAATACATATATATCAAAACAATATGAAGGTGAGTCTACGCTGCTAAGAAATTACAATTCCCTGCCTTGTTTTCAACACGACCTGGACCTAGAGTTGGTGTGTGCAACTGGGAAGCACAACAGTGAAGGTAATAGAAATACACGAGATCAAGGATGAAGGAACTACTGCTAATATCTTTGTTGTTTGTTTGCACTGCTATTACAGGCAGGTTGCACTTGTTGCACGGTTGAAGATGCCTGCAACCCAAGCATTCATTTCACGGCCTTTAACGGTGTCTCCTCGTTGTTCTCCAATGCGGACACATAATAGGACACATACAACCTGCAACTATGAAGGATGTGCATGGTTGTTGTTCGTCACCTGCTGTATGCGCAGCTTCCTCCTCCTGTCGTGTTCTTCTCGGATGAGCTGCGCCTCCTCATTAGGGCTCAGCCGGAGCAGCCTGGGCGCCTTCCTCTTCATCGTCACTGCGTTTAGTTTGAATGCGCAGTAGGGACGCGACGGCTACACAGCCGTTGTAAACATTAAAACCTTAGGTATCATAACTGCCACTATTATGTTTAAAAGGCAGAGACGTACGGAAACAGCAACACATTTCGGGTGTGTTTCTGGTTCATCCTAAATCCATGCCAACAACAAGAGAACGCTGCGTGCGCTGGTACGTCACATCCGGTAGTTTGAACTGCCCGCTTTCCGGCCGCCCTGCCGCGACGACAGCCAATCAGCTCTCTCATATAAAATAAACAATACATGATAATAACATTAAACTAAACAAATGGGTATTATTGTTTTTCCCTAAGACTAAACTACGCCTCCTTGATTATTTTTATTATTAATAATAATAATATTAATCCTAATAATAATACTACTGTCTTTTTAATTAAATCTAATGGATCGACTTTAATGACACTTCTTTGACCTTATTTGTTAAGATGACCAGACCGTTTATACGTTTATAAATTATACATTTATAAATGGGAACAGTGCAGGTAATTACATTTTTGACTGCACACCGTGTCACCTGTAAATGTAAATGTAAATGTAAATGTCACCTGACAGTGACACCTCCGCCACATGATTGGTGACGTCACCAGGCTAACCAGCTAGCCTAGTTAGCAAACATTACAATAGTAGCTGGTACGCCGTGTTCTTTTAGTTTTGCCATCGCAGCAACAACAACAGAAAATGGACAACTCTGGGAAGGAAAAGGAAGCCATTGCTCTGATGGCGGAGGCCGAGAAGAAGTTGAAGTCGTCATCGTCGTTTTTCGGGGCGCTGTTCGGGTTAGAGTTTGAGTTTTCCAACCCAATATAGAGAACCCGTGAGCAAACACAACGGAAGAACAGACTCATACCTGTTAGCGTCTGGCTGTTAGCTGTTAGCTCCTAGCTGTTAGCTCCTGGCTGTTAGCTGTTAGCTTCTAGCTGTTAGCTTAGTCCAGTCGCAAAACAACAACAACACACATAGACAGTAACTAGTTAATAATGTCTCCTGGCATTACACCTGGAACCATTACTACGATATTATACTGGGAACCAGTACTGCTATATTATACTGGGAACCAGTACTGCTATATTATACTACAAACTATTACTACTATATTATACTACAAACCATTACTACTATATTATACTACAAACCATTAGTACTATATTATACTGAGAACCAGTACTGCTATATTATACTACAAACCATTACTACTATATTATACTACAAACCATGACTACTATATTATACTGAGAACCAGTACTGCTATATTATACTACAATCCATTACTACTATATTAGGGTGAGAACCATTACTTCTATATGCAAACCGCAACCCACTGCCGTCAATTATACTGTGTGACTATGTCACCACTGTCTTGCAAATACGTTAAAATAACACAGTTACAATATGTGTAAATTGCTGAATTATAATA
>OOFB01021343.1:18519-36844 GCA_900323305.1 Trachyrincus murrayi
ACACACACACACAGACTAAAACACACACACACACACACTAAAACACACACTAACACACACACACACACACACACACACACACACACAAAAAAACACAAACACACACACACACACACACACATAAATACACACACACACACACACACACACACACACACACACACACACACACACACACACACACACACACACACACACACACACACCTTTGAAACAGAAATAAAGGAATAATTACATTTTAAAAAGAGTAAACATCGTAAATGTGGGATTTCTTTTTAGTTGTTCTTTGGGCCTACGGGCCTATACCGTCAAGATAAGCTGTGATTGACACTTTGTTCCCAGAGATTGGCTGTACAGGTTCAGCTGCGCCAGAGCTGATCTTGGCTTATGATCTACAGATTTGTGGATCTGAAATCGCCTGACAGACCTAATTAATTAATGAATTACCGTTCATTGTTCGGCAGCAGTCACATGGGGTCCATTTCACTTTCCCTGTTCGTGTCATTCCACTCTAAGTAACCTACCCATAACCAGTGGGTCCAGAACTAGGGGGTTAGGTGTTTTAGGAAGTGGGGGGGGGGGGGCTCAGCCTTGCATCTTGTCAAACAGCCCAGAATGCTCTCTCCTTTTTTGCATACATGCTGTGATTGGATGCCAAATCGTTGGCTGTTTTGCTGGCTGGTTGTTTTGTTGTTTGTTTGGCCGGCATACTGGGCTGGGAAGGCTGATTCACACAACAACGTATTTTCTAATTAGCCCCGTCTCACTGTCTATACCCTGTCTCCCTGGACGCTGGATCTGCCTTGCCTAGTCTCACCGCCTATAGACTGGCAACGCCATTGATTACCTGTGTTCTCTATTGATCGTGTCAAGTAATTATACTGAGGTAGAAAAGCCACCTCACCTAATAATCACTAGTTAAATCTACATATGGGAAAGGATCTCTACCTCTCACCTCTGTGCAATACAACAGATCATTGTCCAACGTTGAGAAAGGGCTATTGGCTGTACTATTGGGCTATTGGCTATACTACTGGGCTATTGGCTATACTAGTGGGCTATTGGCTATACTAGTGGGCTATTGGCTATACTACTGGGCTATTGGCTGTACTACTGGGCTATTGGCTATACTAGTGGGCTATTGGCTATACTACTGGGCTATTGGCTGTACTACTGGGCTATTGGCTATACTAGTGGGCTATTGGCTATACTACTGGGCTATTGGCTATAGTACTGGGCTATTGGTACACCAAATATCGATGGTCACATTAAACATCTGGAGGTCTTGTGGTGGCTTCCATTCCCAACAATGCAGCCCTCCCATGTGTGTAACAATACCGGGATATATAAATAGGCCAGTGAAACAGCGGACGGTCGTGTAATGACTTGATCTATCAGAGGTCAGTGAGGATGTTTTCTCCATAGGAATGAAACGAGTAGGCAACACGACGACGCTACGAGAGGTGAAATGGTATTAAAATGGCAGGGCTCTTGGAAACAGTGTGTACAGAAGTGGATGAAGCCGGCGATACTGCCGGCGCTGTAGTGTTAATAATGAATAGGCCTACCACTGTAAAGATGCTGTATTGGACATCATTAGCCTATCTTAGACCAACCCCCCTGCCCTCCATTGAATGGCATGCACAGACGTCAGCCTATTTCGATCATTTTACACTCATGTTCGACTAAACGGGAATGATTCCACCAATGATTTCCCCCCCCCATGCATGCTTTGAAACGCTATTCTAATTCTAACGTGGTCGCCTACAGACTATTGCAATATCATTGTTCTGTGTGAGCTGAGTGTGAGCCGTTATAGAGGAGAAAGGGGTTAGTCGCTAGTCTAATAGAGTATAGCGGTCGTGTGTGTGTGTGTGTGTGTGTGTGTGTGTGTGTGTGTGTGTGTGTGTGTGTGTGTGTGTTGCTTAACCTACAGTCAAGGTGTTTCTTCTTTGGTCCGCTGACTTCGTGCGTCGTGGCCTTGCAGACGGCTTTGCTGATGGCTGAGCCGGTCATGCTGTGCTGTGCAGCGGCGATCCGGTCCGTTAGAGACTGTCCCGACATATCCCCTCCAAAAGGCGAAAGTATAAGAAACGAGAGAACAAGGACGGAAGAAAAAAAACCAGCCTGGGATCAAAAATGTCTTGAGCTATATAGGGAGGGTGATGCTGGCCCTCTAAACAACCCGTCCGTCTGAAGAAGAAGAAGATGATGATGAAGAAGAAGAAGAAAAAAAGAAAAGAAAAAACACAACACACACTGACGCGAATGCAAGCCGACGCAAATTCATACGGCAGGGGGGTAAAAATGTAGCGGTAGGCCTACGATCACATCCGCGAAACCGTGTTCTCAGTCGTGCAGCATCGGAATGATCCGAAAATATAGAGTCGATCAAACCTAGAGCAAAACCAATGCCGTGGCCCGCACCGCACAGTCAGTAGGATGTCCTCCCAGATCTGGATGCTATAGTAGGCCTACAGTAGGCAGTAATGTCCTCCCAGGTCTGGATGCTACAGTACAGTAGGCAGTAATGTATCCCTGGAACCGAGATGATGCCGGCTGGGGCCGCCGAGGATGCGCTGCTAAAGAATCCCACCGACAACCATCAATAGACTACCCTCGATAGGCTCCTCGAGTCCGGTCGACTATAGTACAATATTACATGGACTCTATGCGACATTTGCTGGTTACAGACCGATTTTTCCAAATCCCCGTATAAACTAGTAGGACTATTCTATCCTCCTTTTTTTTATTCACAGTTTCGCCCCTTCAATTCTACCCACGATGATATTCGACAGCAAAAACCGCGTTGATCCATAGGATCATTTAAGGTCGGCTTGCTCTGTGTAGGCCTATAAATGCCCCTTTGATGCTCCTATAAAACGCGCTTTTTGTTAAGGGTTGCCCGATAGACCGATTCGATTTTTGTCACTCAAACTTGTGTGTGTAAAATGGCAGTACAGGAATCAGGTGACTAGGAGAGGAGGGCGATTGGGCCGTTCCTTGGATGTGGGGAGGGCGCATCTTAAAGAAGAAGGATGCGGAGGGGCTTCGAGGCGGGCGGCTGGGTGAGAGCTTCGGTGGTCAGAGACTGTAGCACGTTAAAACTCTCTCTAATTGCCTTCTGTCCAATGAAATGTAGACACATAGGGGTGGGGGATAGACATCTATGAAAACGCTTATTTCCGTTAGATGCATGTCGTATCTTTTGTCCCCACATATGCTTACTATCAAAAACCATCCATTTATTCTAACATGGATGGACTATAGGTTTCTTTTGAAATAGTGTTGCGGAAAAGTCAAGGTCAACATTTAAAAAGCTGAGTTCTGACAGACACGGCAGACCCCGTCCGTTGTGAAGCTTCTGCAATGGTTCATTATTATCTGATTGGCCCTTTGAAAATCACCCAATGAGAAAAAACATTTGAAAATAAAAACACATTTTTATTTAGGTGTGATATTTTCGTGCAAGAGTATAACATGATTATACAATTAGTTTTATTGTGTGTGTGTGTGTGTGTGTGTGTGTGTGTGTGTGTGTGTGTGTGTGTGTGTGTGTGTGTGTGTGTGTTGTTATGTTGAAGGGGGGAAATAGCTTGAAGACACACGGACCAACATTGGAAAACAAATCATCTCAGAATGATTGCTGGGATGAAATGGTTTTGGCAGACAGATAATAGAACCCATAGGGCCCCAGCACCGAACAAAGGAAAAAATAACTTTAGACTGCCTGTTATTAGATACAGAACATGTTCTATCATCATGACATTGGTTGGATAAACTATATGTTTTAACACAGTTTCAAAAGGTGCGTGACATTTTGTTGACGAGGTAGTGACAATCAATGCATAACAAACGAGGGTTTGTGACACAGTGTGCAACATAACAGCTGTACGCGTTGTGGCCTTTAGAAAATAATCTGACTCAATTCTATGGATGGTCAGGGGGAGTCCGGTCCTTTTGTTGTCACTTTAGTAGCTTAGCTTCAACTCAGCTGTGCTGCTTATTCCGGGGGCCGCTCTGTGTGGTTAGCTGTCACTCCCCCCCCTTCACTTCATGATGGACTGCCCTGGGACGGGACTCAGGAGTTGGGAGTCAGGATTTGGTGCGGGACCTGCTGCATGGGTGGTGGATGACCAGGGGGACTGCCCTGGTCATCACTTCATGCTGGGCAGGGGGGGGGACTGCAGCGGAGTATAGTCAGGATCTGGCGCAGGACCCGCAGCTCGGGTGGGGGGTTCTGGAGTGGCCGCTGTGACCCGACAGCGCCAGAGAGCCGGGGTCCCCATCCACTGTCGCGTAGCTCCTCCCCTCGTTGGCCAGGATGTGGTCCACCAGGCACTGCACCGCCTCCTCAATGTTTCTGTTGTCCTGCTCACAGCGGGCCCACCACACAGAGGAACATGCACATTAGAGATGTTTCTGTTGTCCTGCTCACAGCCCACCACACAGAGGAACATAGACGTTAGAGATGTTCCATCATGTGCTATTAGCTTCTCAAACTGTTTTTATAGTTCCTTTGTTAACATTGAAATGGTAAATGGACTGCAATTATACATTATGCTTTTCTAACCTGTGGACACTCAAAGTGCTGTACAATTAGTGCCTCACATTCACCCATTCATACACACATTCATACACAAACCATGAACACAACAACCAGCTCATCGGGAGCAGTTGGGTGTCCTGCTCATGGACACCTCGACACTAGGAGGTTACAGGGATTGAACCCACAACCTTCCGGTTGCCAGAGGACCTGCTACATCCTGAGCCACTGCAGTCGAGTGACAAAGAGACTTCTTGCCGGGCTACAATGCAATATGCTAAGGACTCAAGGACATCCTGCTCAGAGACACACAGACATTAGCACCAGCATTGGACAATACAGGGCTAAAGGACACACTGAGTCTTTTCTCCTCTGTTTCCACCCCTCTTCGTGACGGATCAGTTCTCTCACCATCTCAGAGGAGCAAATCAATATGCAGTTAACACATTTCACCACCATATGGGACTGTTAATTAGGGCCAGTTTAAGGGACAGACTAACCACATGGCTTGAGTCCAATTTAAACACAATAATGTGGCTAATTTCTTTCTCCATTTTGCACATTTTACATCACAAACAGCACCATTGGAGAAACACAGTGTATCATACTTGTACCATATCAAGTCTAATGTATTAACAGTGATAGGTTACTCACTATCATTATCACTAGGAACTAGTGATGCACACTGAAAGTATATGCTACCGTTTATGCATGGGCTGGAGTTGTCAAATTGAATGACATCTGTCCATTAAAAATGTCACCATAGGCTATCGCTGACTTGGTTGACTACTTAAAATCATAACACACAAGACCTGCAGCCTTTAAACTGATAGCCTATGCGCAACGTAGTTGTATACATGGGTAATAGGTCTACGCCATTGAAGGGGTGGGACAAAAGTTGAACTTGTTAACTTTATGCAAATGAGCGTGTAGTGCGGCGCACGTTCGGCCATGTGATTGGACAGTGGACATCCAGTGAGTACTGGCGGACACGTGTTGAATTTCATTTCCTGGTTTTAAGCATTTCCATGGACAACGTTGTAAACTCCCACAAGCAGCAACTAGAGAGGGCGAGAGGCGATGGTTTCACATCTGGCGGGGCCGGGCCGTGGTCTGCGACCGGAAGCCTCCAAGTATGGATAGGTTGTCGCAATAGGTTGTTCCACTACAAAAACATTTAGCAGTGGAACTTGCGTTGATTCATTTTAGATATACTATACAAATAGAGCTAAAATGTTGATTAATATGGCATGACACGTAAATGAGCTAACAAGGTGAACATATTCCATTAGAATTTCCTGGTGTCTTAACTGTGGCCACAACGTGCTATTTCACACCAGACTGAGGACATTCCACTAGTCTAATGATGTCTCCTTCTTCTGTGGTTTTAAGAGTTGAATCACTGCAAGCTCACCCACCAAAAACCATAGAAATTCATTACCCTGGGAGGCAAGAAGAAAAATTTGGTTTCGTTTTGGTCTACCTACCACTTCCTCGTGATTTTTCTCTAACAAAATGTGAGAAAAGCACACACACACACCTTGGCTGAGGTCTCAAACCAGGCTACGAAGGCGTTCTCCTTGCAGAAAGAGTCCAGTTTGGGATTCTGGACAGCCACCTGGTCTGACTTGTTGGCCAATAGCACAGCTGGAACAGGCCTTCCCTGACTTAACGTCACCTTCAGAGGGGAAGACAAATATATATGAATAACTATGATGATACAGAATGCTAAATCAATGACATTTAGCAACTGTTGTTAAGGTGTTGAACTCCCAGCTGAATCTTTCTGTTCGATCCCCAATGTCCACAGCCTACCTGTATCTTAATTTGTCAAGTTGTTTTGGATAAAAGCGTAAATGAGCACTTAGAAAATAGTTGTCTTTCACCCACTCAAACACACATTCACACTACAGTAGCTCCAGTAGAAACTCCTCTTGAAACTGGCAGGTACACATACACCCCAGCAGATGAATGTTTTTGCACCCCTTGCAACCCCGTGCTTGTATACTGTTCACTTTATAATGATGATATACGCTCTGAGCTGTTCTCCCACCATGCCAACCATGTTGTGCTTTTTAACAATCTAAATGACAATGAAAAATTGTATTTCATTTAAACTGGAAATTAATGTATTACTGAATGTGCCAAAGCCTTCCACCAAATACCCACACGTAGACGATTTTTAATGTATTTTAATGAGTGTTTAATGTATGTAATGTATTATGGTCTGGTATTGTATGATGGCACCTTATCTGCAACTGTATTTCATTTTTTTATGTTTTTAAAGTGCCAGTGGACCACTATGAGATTTTTGAAATCTCACAGTGTTCGAATTTTGCCACACAATAATCCATGAGATGCTGCCATTGCAGAGCCCCGTTGAGTCTCATACATTTCTTATATTGTAGTTGACGTTGATTCCTTATTTCTTTGTAATTATTGTGCATTTAAGGCATAAAGGAACAGGTGATAGAGAATACAGTGCTGAGCGGGTACGAGAGGGCAGGAGGGTGAGAAGGGGCGAGAGAGATAGAATAAGAGTGGGAGAGAGCAGGAGGGTGAGAAGGGGCGAGAGAGATAGAATAAGAGTGTGAGAATGTGAGAGAGCAAGACAGGCATACTCATAAAGATTACATGTTTATGAGTCTGACCTTGTATGCTATGAAATATATGGTCGTTTGTTATTTTCATAAAAAATGTGTGTGAAAAATGTGTGTGTGTGTGTGCATATGCATGTGTGTGTGTGTGTGTGTGTGTGTGTGTGTGTGTGGTGCATGTTTGAACAGTATAGAGTGTAGATGATGCGCGAGGCCACAAGAGGGCGTGTAGTAACCATAGCAATACCAGGGATGGCCTGGACTGACCTTGGAGTCCAGGTCATCCTTCCACTTCAACACGGCGTCGAAGGTGGACCACCTGCCCACGTCAAACACCACCAGGGCCCCCACCGCCTCCCGGTAGTACACCCGGGTCATGTTCCCGTAGCGCTCCTGCCCTGGGACAGACAGCAGAGAGACAGACGGACGGGCAGGTAGAGAGACAGGCAGGTTACATAAGTATAGGAAATAATAAGGGACTAGACACACACAGCATTTTATATATATATATATATATATATATATATATATATAGAGAGAGAGAGAGAGAGAGAGAGAGAGAGACAGACAGACAGACAGACAGAGAGGAGATAGAGAGGAGGGATAATGAGGAGAGATAGAGGAGAGGAGTAGAGAGTGCAGATAGAGAAGGAGTAGAGAGTGCAGATAGAGAAGGAGTAGATAGGGAAGATGGAGGGAGAGAGAAGCAGTAGAGAGGAGGGCTAGACAGTGCAGATGGAGGGACACGCTCATGTGAGAATCATAACGGGCTTCGTGAGTCATGGGACTAGCTTAGCCCTGTCAGCTCCACAGCTCACATTCCTCAGCCAGGCAACCACATTACTGGGTGGCACACAGGCGTCTGCTGCAGGTATAATGAATGTGTATACTTCAGACAGGACCGGGTTCATATTAGAACAGAAATGGTATAGCTTTGATTCACCCTGGAGATATTAAAAGTTAGTGACAAACACACTAAACTCGGATCCAGAAGTCCTACTATGCTATAGGACATTATTGATGTAGAGTCTGATTTGTGAGACTACACACACACACACACACACACACACACACACACACACACACACACACACACACACACACACACACACACATGTAGCCATAATGTCGTAATGGTTATATGCAAATGAAAAATAGTCAAGTGATGACACTTGAGTATTAAATAAATGATATGAGTTAGTTAAATGAGTGACTAACCAGCTATGTCCCACAGCTGCAGCCGGATCACGGTGTTACTGTCCCATTGAAGCACTTTGAGCGCAAAGTCCACCCCGATGGTGGCGCGGTAGTGCTGGGAGAAGATCTGATGGACGTATCGCTTGATAATGGACGTTTTCCCGACTCCCAGATCCCCAATTACCAGGATCTTAAACAAATGCTCTTGTTGCATAGTTCGATTTATTATTGAGCTATTAAAAAAACTAAGAAAAAAGGCACTTAAATGGCCAAGTCATCACCTGGGGTTCAGTGACACATTTGTACTAAAAGTTTCCATGATGAGTGAAGCCTGTTTCTCCCAAAACAATCAAATGAGTCTTCTCTTGAGCTAATCCAAGAGTTGCAAGGATTTGGCCAACTGAACAATACAGGCTAAAATCATATAAGTTCTTCTTCACTGCGCGTTGATCTTCGTTTGCTACTTATATGCCTATTTGTGTCCGCCCATGCCACCACCCCCATGTTATCCCTATCTAACAATGCGCAGCGGCTTTTATTATTTTCCTTTGCGCTGCTGTGGTAATTGTTACGGTAGTGGTACTGATGATGAGGCTGGGCCAGTCAGGAGATGTGTGATGCTGGATGTTTTTCATCTTCCACCGCTGCCATTTCATCAGCGGAATCTCACGTAAATATCAGGGAACTACGAGCCTATAAAGCGTCACACTCGATGGCATATGTCCTTCCCATGTACAACCTTCATATTTGAAGGTTGTTAATCGTCAGGGTTACGCCGTTGGATGAATTCATCGCAACAGCAAGAGCATTCGTGTACAAAGGCAAAAAGTGTTACAATGGGGATTGTTTTTTCTAAGGACTGATAGGCTGTATCGTACTCGAAGGCAAGGTAGGTTCATGTAAATTCACATAGGCTAAATTAATATAGACAACGCAGTTTGTGTAGCCTACACGACGCCTGTAAACCTTTTGCCCGTTTTTAACAGTGCCGTTTCTGTTTTGTTATTCGAAGCAGGGGCTAGCCTACACCTGTCGGATATGTTAATGCAGATCGTGTGGCGCACATTTGGTCGTCAACTTTTAACTGTTTTTTTTTTTCCCCCACGATAACCGACATCGTATTTACTGAGCTAGTGGTCGTGGTGCTTTTTGTGGGGTTCTTATTTCTCTACGCGACAACAGATGTGTCCACATGGGGGCCGACTGCCGGTGTTTATTGAGTTGTGAGAGGAGTGGCTTCGCTCTCCGGTGTCACGTAAACCCAACACACATTATTGCAGTAAACCGGGGCGTTTACTGACCGTGAGCAGCCCGCATGTGAGATAGACGTGTTGCTGTTCTGCGTAAAAAAAAAAAGCCTATTGTGTCAAATAATGAATCATGAAGGATCGTGCGTGCCGTTTGGTAATAAAACGTCAGCAGGTTGATTCATGGTGCTTTTTTGTGTCGTTGACATGCGTTGTGGTGGTGGTGGTGGCTGCACCACGTCGTCATAACTCGCTTTCAGAAAGTATTGCCCGTCGTCTCGTTTTTTGTAATACACAGACCCGGTGAGATATGGAGACCATATGGCTTTACCAGTTCCGCTTGATCGTGATCGGAGACTCCACCGTCGGCAAGTCGTGTCTGATCCGGAGGTTCACCGAGGGTCGCTTCGCGCAGGTGTCCGACCCCACCGTGGGGGTCGACTTCTTCTCTCGCCTGGTGGAGATCGAACCCGGGAAGAGAATCAAACTGCAGATCTGGGACACCGCCGGGCAGGAGAGGTTCAGGTGAGCTACACGAGAACAACTTTACACTTTCTCAGGTCTCAGTTCATAGTAAGGACATATGGTATTTCATGTGTTTTGTTTTGTGTTGCAGGCCTGGGGCCTAGGTGTTTTTTGTTTTGTAAAGACAACAAAGCCATCTTTAAGATAATGCTTACAGAACCTGTTTCATATTTGGAATGATTCTGCTGTTGGTTACTTTGTCTCTTGACATCTAGTCCGTCCGCTCCACTTTTACTCTCTTTAACTCAAAGAAAACCACCTTTGGTCTTTGATCATTTTCAGGAAAACCGACGTTAGTTGTAAGCAGATATAACTTATTAACCCTATAGTTACTCAACACTGAAAGCCATGGGGGCGTGGCTACTCACTGGCATAGTATTGTGTCTTACATTGAAACCACTTGAGAAGGAACATTTGTTTGTTGTTTATTGTTAGTTTTATTGTGGTTCTTAATGTAATCTTCCTGCTCAGGTCCATCACCAGGGCCTACTACCGTAATTCAGTGGGCGGGCTCTTGCTCTTTGACATCACCAACCGCCGCTCCTTCCAGAACATCCACGATTGGCTGGAGGAAGCCAAGCGCCACGTCCAGCCGCACAACATCGTCTTCCTATTGGTGGGCCACAAGTGCGACCTGGAGGCCCAGCGCCAGGTGACCCGGCAGGAGGCGGAGAAGCTGGCCGGCGTCTACGGGATGCACTATGTGGAGACCTCGGCACGAGACGCCATCAACGTTGAAAAGGTTCTTGAAATTAGAATGGTTCCTTTTATTGTATTTATTTATTTATTTTGGAATGGTTCCTTTTATAACGGGACTGGAAACACGCACACTTAATAACGTATCGTTTCATCGGTCAGCGCGTTCCTCAGATGGATGGACCAGGAGGACCTTCCTTGTAATCGTTGGTTTGTCTGGTGTTTGTTCTTGTGTCTCAGGCATTTGTTGATCTGACGCGGGACATCTTTGAGCTGGTCGGCCGCGGAGACATCCAGATCCAGGAGGGCTGGGAGGGTGTGAAGAGCGGCCTTGTGCCCAACACGGTGCACTCCTCCGAGGAGGTCACCAAGGGAGACCGCCGCTGCCTCTGCTGATTGGGCACTGGGACCCGTTAGCGGCAACATGGTCCTCGTCATCAGGACTGCTAGCTCCACCATGATGTACTGTACGTTGATAGCCTACCAAGAGGATTGGATGACTGGAGCTCAATTTGCTATGTGAACAAAGTAGAAATGGATGGATTTTTTTTTTTTTCTTTTTGGGGAGGCGGGGGGATTTTCCAGAAAGGCTGGACTTGGTACTGAGGAACCCATGTGGGGTTTTGATGGAGATCATAACGCCACAAGGGCCTCTTATGTCCAACTTGGCTGAAGGTGTGTTAGGTGGCCAATGACTATGACCTTCATGAGGTTTCCTAGGAAAGATGGACTTCATGTTCCAGTGTCTGTTTGGTACACGGTCTGCATGATCATGAACAGCAGCCATGATGAGACTTGACGTGGTACCGTGGTATCTTTTGCTTCACATTATATCTTACCTGCTGTACAGGAAATGAATGGAGGTCGATGACAACTTCACACCAACACCTTGCACCTTTCCATTTCACCCCAATAGAAGTGAATAAAATGAATTGTATAGAATGTCCATAGAGATACTTACCATCATGATTCAGTTTAAATTAAATTTGACGGCATACAGATAAAGCCATGCTTCTGCCTACACACACAGATTAAGAAATCAGATCAGTGTTACCGCTTGTAAATATATGACTGTTATCTGTGATCTGATTGGCTAGGCCCACTGAGCACCATTACGAATAGCAGAACAATGCTTAGATTCCTGGCGTATGGATAAAAAGTCTGAAAGGCTGCTGTAGCTATGAAGAAAGACAACAAGGAGAGTACCCCATCTTACTCCTTTCCTTGTCAGTGCATCCTAAGTATAGTATACTTTCAACCAAGTGCCCTCTTTGTGTGTGTGTGTGTGTGTGTGTGTGTGTGTGTGTGTGTGTGTGTGTGTGTGTGTGTGTGTGTGTGTGTGTGTGTGTGTGTGTGTGTGTGTGTGTGTGTGTGTTTTGGCTGTTAAGAGTTGGGAACTAGTTCTGAATGCACTGTGACACCCCCGCCCCCGCATATCATTTTTTTGTTCTACAATGATTTAATAATGATTCATTGATTCATTCACATAATCAGGCACATAATTAGTCATTTATTGCCCATCATATATGTATATATATATATATATATTGGCCATGATATATGGGCAATATATTATATTATAAAATAAATTGCCCATAATATAACCATGTCCATATGACAACTGTTCTACTGTTGCTTTCACTGCCAGATTCACCATATAACCATATTACCACCATATCCCCCCTCCACACACACACACACACACACACACACACACACACACAGGTACGTGTATTGTCTGTGTTCTTTTTAACGAAATGTCTTGACAATGTACATTTACATTCACCACTTGTACGTCTGATACACATCCAGTTATTGTATGCATAGGGTATCCTTCCCTAGATCCCTGTGTGTGTTCCAGTACAGAAGTAGTAGTCATGGATGCACTGTTCCCCTGGCCTGTTGCCCTTGTGTCGGTGCCTTGCTGTTTGAGCTCATCAAGCATCGAAGCGTATTCCCTTGAATTGTAACTTTTTAAGAGATTTGATTCCGATTTGGTGGACCTGGATCAATTCATTAAGGAGGAAATTCCGTCCAGTCTGGATCTTTCAGAAACAAAGACTTCAAAACTAAACAAAACATGACAGCTAAAAAAAAGAAATATATTAAAAACTGCAGTCTAAACCTAGATGCTTTTCGATCAACTCAGCCATTCCTCATTGCATTGCATAATGCCTGAACACATTTAACACATTTTCATTATTCCAAAGAGATATCTTGTATTTTTGATATAGCATCTAAATAGCTTCTACTTGATAACTGGAATTAGACCCATGGAAAGGAATAGGTTTGTTCAATAGAGTAGAATACATTTGTCAGTGTTGGAAAATATGCTGACTGAATAGATCACAGATGAAGCTAACAATTATTTGTATTTATTTGAACCATAAATCCATCATCCAGCTTTTCAGTAAGAATGACGACTGCCTGAAATTACTGACTTATATCTGAAATAGTTGATGTTGTTTCATTAAAATTGGGTTATTAGGTATTCACAGAGTATCTGTGGATACCTATTGTTTTTGTACGAATTATTATTATTATTCTGATAGGGAAACTGCTCTAGCTCAGCCCCCGATTGGTAACTTTTTTTGAAATTTGTCCAGCATATATGTATCCTGGTAAAGCAGGTCTCCAAAAAGTCTGGTTGTTTTTAAATTCCTTTAAAGGTTCAACTCTGAAGCACACAATGAGTCTAGTGATCCAGGACTGGGGAGGACTTGTTATTTATGCAAAACAACCATTTCCATATAAGTCGCAATAGGAAACTAATTAGTAATAATTCAAACCAATATAATCCTTGTTATTAATCTGGAACCAAAAATCCCGAAAATACGGACTTGTCTTCTATTGTTATGGCTCTGGGACTGGTACTCTCATACATATAGCACACCGTGTAACTAATAACCATAACAGATGCTTGGAAAGACTATTAAAAACTGCATCGCACACAATTCCTGGGAGAATCCTTTTATTTGTGTCCTATAACTTACACAGCACATTCAGTTCTGTGTAATTGTGGTGAAGTATAGGGTGGTTAGCCATTACAAGCCATATCACAATATATCCATTTGTGACGTCACAATATAGTCCATTAGCTGGAGGTGACAGGTGGACTGTACCAGCTGGGAGGCTGGACTTGATCATCATACATCTGGCATCACTGTGATGTCCCAAAGGAATATATTGTAAATTTTAACAACACATTTACACAAAAATGTGACGAGCTATGTGACAACCAACCCACACCCTGTAACCTGCATGACCAGTTTGACGGTAGTGTTGTCAAACACAACCACTAGAGGGCAGAATAGCCCAACCAAAATGCATTTAGGGTAGACAAATACAGATTGGTGTAGTGCCTCATTAGCCCTACCTCTATTATCCTAAATAATTAGTAAATATCACCAATGTGAAATATAACTGGGTGTTTTGTCTGTACATATTATATACAATATATTAACTATAGCCTACCAAATATAGGCCTATTAAATGTCTCAAACAAATATGTCTCAAATTGTACAATATATAGGCCTAACACTACACAATAACTGTGCGTTCTTGTGTCAGAGACGCATCGCCATGCATCCAGAGTACGGCTATAGTTCTCTTGATTCGTTATTATTCATTCGTTCATATAACTATTGTAGATGTCTGTGTACAAAATAGCAGTTGGGTGGTTTATTCACATTGCATGCTCGTTGTTACCGTGCATCTTTCACACTCGTACACACGTACCCAGAATGCCCCAGCAGCATGTGAACGTAATAATGTATGTTACAAGATGGTTGTCACGACAACCATACAACATAATCCACATCCCCTTCTTAATGCCTGATAAACTATATTAATATTACTGGAGAACAGCCTACCTATGAAGGCATAATACAATATACTTGTAATGCAGTATTCAAGGTGGGTATCACATAGAACAGTGGATAGACAAGGAATACGTTTTATTTTTATAATAAACATGAATAAACAGTGTGTGTGTGTGTGTGTATGTCACAGTCCAGTTCTACTCAACAAAGTCCTTGTAGAAAGGGCTCAGCTTGGATAATCTCCCAGAGCGAGTGACCACAGCCTCTTGTTCCTGCGTCTCTGCAGGCTCAGCAATGTCATGCTGAGGGTCGTGAGGTGTTTGGAAGAGATGACGTCTGTTCCTCACATATGTGGCATCTGGATCTGCGGTGCCTACGTCAGGCACCTTCGCCAGCCTGCCGTAGCCGCGGGCTGTCTGCGTTCTCACAGTCTGTCCTGTTTGTAGTGGGCCTAGTGGCCTAGCTGACCTGTCACAGTGAGCTTTTCCTCTGTCTGGCGTGTGTCAGGGCTGCCTGAGCCTGTTCTCCACTATGAGCATGTACATGGCCTTGGTCATGGGGATGAGTGTCTTAGTGCGCCTTGAAAGCAGGTGCTGAGCTGCCGATGGCAGTCCATCTGTGCCATCACAGGCACATTTCTCCAGCAGATGTTTGGCTGATCGCACAGCCCTCTTGGCATGTCTATTTGACTGAGGGTGATGGCGGTTGCTGGTGACATGGGCAAAGTCCCATTGGCGTGCAAACTCTTGGAACTCCCTGCTTGTGAATGACGCTGCATTGTCAGTCATTAGCTGTTGTGGTACCCCATGGGTGGCAAGGTGGTGTTTCAACTTGCTGATCAGTGTTGAGCTGGTTATGTTTGGGACGTGGTCTAACCAGCCAGAGTATGAGTCAATAAGCACAAGGTGTTCCTCCCCTGAGGTGAGGGACCATGGCAGGTCTGGATGAAGAGGCTCTTTAGTCACACCTGGAAACCTCCCTTTCAATGTCACTGTACATGGTTGAGCAGAACATGGTTTCTCTGGCCCTGTGCTTTGTAGCCTTCGATGCCAGGGTGGCCCTGGTGCAGCTGTTTCACAGAGTAGTGCTGCAGTGAGTGGGGAATGATTAAACGCTGACCACGGAGCAGCAGGCCATCATCAGTAGTGAGCTCCGGATTCTCCAGATCTTCTCCAGATTTCGACGTACAAAGGTCAGATTGGTGTCAATGTACTCATTTGAATGTGGGAACAAAAGGCCTATTTCCCAAAATGTTGGTGCTGATAATGGCAAAGATGTGCAGTTACATATATAAGCCAGTCCCGTATGGATTTTTTCTTTCCGTACTTTATTGAACAGATATACTTTTTAAAGGATTTCAACCACACCAGGAATGGGACTAGAAAATCTAATATGGTGGAAAATCTATCAGACGGACAGTAACAGGCTCCATCCGAATCTCCACACTAGCATACTGCGTAGTAGGTGAGAGTAGTATGTAGTATGTCCAAAATCATATCTATTTTCGGCAAAATTTGTAGTGTGCAAACTATGGACACACTTGGATAACCCACAATGCATTTCGACAGGAGGACGACCGTCTTAACCGAAACTTTGAAATGTTATTAATAACCTCTACAACCCTAATCGCGGAATCAGCAGCCCTACTATGTTATAGCAGAACTTCTGGGGGGAGACGGCACAGAGTCTGGGCCAGAAACCAAAAACTGCAAGGGGCGGAGTTACACCTTGTTTCCTGTTTCGTTACGGAGATATTCTACCGAAGAAAACTCATTGACTACTCAATGAGTAGTTAATGAGTAGTCAATGAGTACTCACTGTAGTGTATTTCTACAGTGGCCAGTCTACACTGTGTTGAGTCGAAACCTTTACAGACACTTTTTTACAGTTTACTACTGCTGGCTGAGTTTGTGTTCACCAATTACGCGCTTACAGATCCCCGCCTCCAGCAACATCATTGGTCCGAACAAATATGAAGTGAAAGAAAGTGAAATGCCCAATTCACCCAGATGTGAGCTCATCAGCTTTAGATATTAATCTAAAGTCTAATTTGTGGCACTACTACAACCCTAAACCAGCAACCCCAATGAACAGGCAACTCAAATAATAATAATACAATATTAATAATAATAATAATAATAATAATAATATATCTAATACATAACAGCGACATTTTATTATTATTATTGCAATCGTATACAACATATATTGCACTGTTTGGATGAATATAACTTTTGGTTTGTAGTGTGTCGCCATCAGCTTCAATTCTGCACCACTGTAGTATGTAAAAAATTTTTTACTTTTGGCTCGCATAGTAATAGTACACGCTGTGTTACTAAGTACAGCCACGGTCTCTTTTACTTGTGTGTTCAGTATGGTTGGTTGCACCTGTGTACCAGTTTTGTACTGTAGATTGGTACTTCGAGGACACCGGTAGTGTAAGTTTTGAACTGTTAACTGTCTGCCAAGTTTCAAGTTTCTAGCATAAACCAGCTCACGGGAAATTGAGCGAAGGCAGGAAACTAAGCATAATAATACAATTTTTTTTAAATACCTACAAACACTATAGGGTTACCTGGACCTTCAGTCCTGGTGGTACCCCTAATGAACACAAGGTCATTCAAAGGTCATTCATTAACTTTTATTATTTTCAATAATTAATTTTGTTTAAATAATAATAATGTACACAAAATAAGGAGGGGTAAATTCTTGCTGGAAGACAGGAGGAGTAGGGAGTTAAATAAAAGAAATAGTTCTCTGTAAAATCAAAAAGGTAAATATATATTTATATATTACATTACATGATTACATCAACCGCATGAAAAATAAAAGTTAAAAAGGAAATTACAAATCGAGAAGGGAAAAGCACAGTTAAGGCAGTCGCTAGTTAGCTGAGTTTTAGCCTCAGTTCCCCTCAATACTGTAAATAGAGTGATGCTGTGCTAGGTAGCCTATGCCAATGAGCTGAGAATGGAACCAGATTGTGATAAGGAGGTAGGATACAAACTTGGGAGCAGAGAAGGGGCACACACAGGCCTAGCTAGATATTATTGCTGGGTATGGCCACATTCAACTGGGGAGAGTGATCAGTGATGAGCTAGCTTAATGTTTGATTAACCTCCTACTACAGACGGTACCGCAGAGTTGTTTCCATTTGCTTCCGGGCAGAAACGTGTCATGTCAATTGTATAGTTATAATGGCGAAGAAAGCGGGGGTGAGCTTTGTGCTTTGTTTGTATAACATATTCTGTCTTGTGGAGTCTATGAAACGATCACTCTTGTTGATCTGACTTTTGTTTGTGAATGTTAAAGAGGAATATAAATACACATTACTCTGATTGATCTATATATGATCCATATATATAAAGTGTAAACTTATAAATGAAAAAAAAATACAGAAAAAAACAAAACATTTTTTAAAGAGTTAGTGGTACCGCCTGTTTACTTGCTGTATCCAAAGTTGCCGTTGAACACCTTTGCTCTTTTGAGCTGGAAACCTAAAAAAAGCTTTTTACTGTGCCTCGGAAACCCCAGACACAACAGGATTCTGTCATGTTCCTTTCTTTTCTCACTGTTTCTATTCAATCAGCTGCTCCACCGTGCAACGCCTTGACGCTTTTCTACCCGGAAGTAAACATAAACGACTCTGCGATACCGTCTATATCAGTTGGGGGGGGGGGGGGGGGGGGGGGGGGG
>OOFB01021343.1:36864-47162 GCA_900323305.1 Trachyrincus murrayi
CATGAAGGGTAATATTTGGCTATATTTGACATAGCCTTGTGAGACCATCCACATATTCAAGTTTGCCTTTCGCAATTAATATCAGTCTGGCCTTGGCTGGGTAGCAATAGAGCTGGGTAGTCCTGCCCACTTTGTGATCCTTGCATTAGCTTTGCAGCAACACAAGCCAAGAGTTTTGTTTCGTAGTGTTTGCATTATTGTGACATTGTTATTTGAGGAACTGTTTTCATTGTTCTGTAGATTGCTACACTTTCCTCGGGCACTGCCATTATTTGTTTTTAACTCGCCAGACTGCGGTGCTCCTTGTTCATCCTGAACTGAAACTCCCTCCCCCAAGCGCTGATTGGACCTCATTTTTTTGTTTTTGGAAGAGGCTTTCAATGGGCTCAAGGCCAGACTGATCCGTAGAGACAAGCAGAATCTGAACTTGTGAGATCAGGATGGTCTCACAGGGCTAGTTTTGACTACGCAGCATTTAAAAATAGCAGGTGTTAGTGGCAAAGAGTGTGGGTTAGTAATTGAAAGAGTATGGAATAAAAAGAGTATATCAATGCAGTAGTACATTTTCTCTTTCACTGAAAAAAAAATTGGAGGGGGTGGGGCTATGTTATATTTGCTATGTCAAATCTGTTAAACAGATTGTCATCTTTTAGACCCAATGTAATAATGACACCATCATTACATACCATGTCACCCACAGATCTTTAAAGCATAATTTGAGTTTGGTAGAGGTTTGGGTTGTGTAGTTACCTTGCCATGATCTAACTCTAACTAATTTGTGTTTTTTTCTGTCCCCCATTGACTTACATTGCACGGCGAAACATGTCTCAAAGTCACACTTTTAGCACATAAACAAACGCGAACAAAGCGGATTCTGCCAATGTATAAAAGAACGAAACCTGATTCAGCAGTTTTTTCCGTCTGTTTGCAATGATTGGTAAAGGTACCATTTTCTTCATCCCCTCGCCGTAGATATACTGAATACATAAACCGTTTCTCAACTCGTGCTAGCGAAGGGGCGTATATACTGTATATATATATATATATATATATATATAACAAACATGGTGATTCGGCTATTTTGGATGATCAAGTTTGAATCTACGTGGCAACTATTGACGATATCTCGCCAATATTTGGAGTTACATCATGGCCAGGTCACTACACAACCCAAACCTTTACCAAACTTTAATTATGCTTGAACACATAATGTTCTTATCCATTTCTTAGTATTGGTATCATTCTATTATTAAACCATGTAATGTAATGGCATAGATACAATGTGGATAGTGTAAAAATTCAAACGGCTGACAGGTGAAATACGGGTACATGAAGAAACCACCCCACCTGCTGGACAGTACGAATAATACATGTTAAAACAGCAGAATATGGGGAAAGGATGTGTCACAGGGATAAAGGGCAGTTAAAAGGGGAGTCAAATAGTCCATTATTTTTAAAGGCCATACTCCAGTTCTTTTGCACTCATAATCTTCACAGAAATACATTTCCTCTTTTCGCAGCAATCACCACAATCAAAACAAAAGCAATCTATACCTTTATGAGTCGACTGCCAAGTGTCGACTGCTCAAGCCACCGGAGGGCGTCAACAAGAGAGGTGCAACTATTCACAGAAATAAAGCAGAGAGGCTACAAGACACATGTACATATAAACAAATGTATATATTACAATCGCGATCAAAGAGGGCTCCCCTCCGAAATACATTTTTGGGCACAGTAACTGACTGGAAGAAGGAGAGGAGAGGTTGTAGAAAAAAGAAAATTATATATATATATATATATATATATATATAAAGAAAAATTCGAACCAGAGATTTCAGTTCATTGAAATCCGCTGGATTTGTTCTGTTTGTTGTCGTGTTTTGTTGTTGTTTTTTCCAGTGAAAAATAAAAGACGATGATACAAGCCAGAGCTCAGAGGAACAATAGAGTTTGGGTGTGCAGGCTCTGTCTTTCTCTCGCTCTCTCTCTCTCTCTCCGACAATCATTATTTTAGTTTTTTCTACTCGCTCTTTCTTCTTCCTGTGTCCGACGACGTAGACCTGAGTCGACCTGAGCTCGTCCCTGACAACCGGTGGCCGTCAACACCTCATCTCTGCAGTGTGGCGCTATCATAAAAAAAAAAACTGAACAAAAGTAATCCATCTATAGGTCCAAGGTCCTTTATTATCTGACCTGAGAGTCTGTCAGTCTGGATTCTACATAAGACAATCCCTCCTCAGCACTCCAATACCTCCTGGGTCCACCCACGTTGATTTGTTCTCCTAGTGGCTAATGAGTGTTTATTAGGAGGAGGAAAACAGTGAAAACCCCCAAGCATACAGACAGCAGGAGAGAGAGTGATCTACTGGTTAGTACAAGCTATCAAGTGTGTTGACTCATCCATGATTGCAATGTGGTGACATTTCCGGTAAACGGCGTATTATAACCCTGCATGGCAGAGAGAACTTAACCCATACTGGTTTGTGTTTATATGAATGTATACTTTATATAAGGTATTTATATAGGCTACTGTGTGTGTGTGTGTGTGTGTGTGTATATACAACTGTCTGGATGCATGTGTGTGGGGAACCATGCAGATGGACGGTTGTGTGTCTAGTCTATATCTTGTCATACCCTTTTGAAACTGTTGTGACTTTTTTTCAGTCTCTCTCTCTCTGAGATGGCAGATTCGTAAAGTTTGTCCTCCACAGACAAAGAGTGCGAGAGAGCAAGGGAGATAAAGAGAGAGAGAGAGAGAGAGAGAGAGAGAGAGAAAAATCTCCCTCAAAATAAAATAAAAAAATCTTCTTTATCTTCTTCCCTAGTGTGGATCCAGACTTCCACTGAGAACCACAGAACCCACAGCGGTCACTACTGATACGAGACGGGAGACATCATTCCACCCTTGGCCATGGAACAAATAAATAAATAGATAACACGGCAGTCACAAACAAGTCCTCCACGGTACCACGCCACCTGTAAGAGAGGGCAAGAGAAAGACATATGAACATATATGTTGCTTTGTACATTTTGGCGATATGTACCCCAGGCATGCGAAAAAACAAATCGCAGGAAAAAGGACGCGAGGGGACAGCCGCACGGAAAAGACGCAAGCCCAAGATTAAACACCGGCCCACGAAGGCGACAGGCGAAGCCTGCAGTCCGCAGAAGGAAATCAGTCATGATAGCACTAATGTGAAATATAACCGTGTTCTGTCTTTATATAGACCTATTATATACAATAGGCCTATATTAAGTAGGCCTATACCAAATATATTATATGTCTCTCAAACGAATATGCGGAATATATGTGTCTTTAATTAGCGCTGACGTGGAAATAGGCGCCCGCGGAAACAGGCGGAGCTGGGTTGGGGTGTCCTGACGGGGTCGGCCCTCACGGGCACGTAGCATCGGAGCACTGGTAGTCGCACGGTAGTAGCACTCTTGCAACATTTTGGTGCCAAGTGTGTCAAAATTAAACAGGGAGCAAGGCAAAGTGTGTATCTTTGTGCATATGACAGTGTATTCTTGGGATTCTCTATAGCACGGGTGTCAAACTCAAGGCCCGCGGGCCACATCCGGCCCGCAGGACAATTATATCCGGCTCAGGATACACACACCTAATAGAACATCAGATATGTACCACGCCTGGTAAAGTAATCCATCAATGCCCATTTAGAGTCCCAGAACACAGAGCACACAAAACGGTTATAGGGGAAGAAGTAAAAAAATACTAGAGCTTGGCGTCATCGAGATATCACGAAGTGGTTGGTCGAGCCCGATAGTAAACCGGACAACACAACACGCTTTTGCAGCAATTTTAGAAAAATAAACAAATCTGAATTTGATTTACCCCATGCCACTGATTGACAAACTGATAGATCGGCTGGGCCAAGCTCATTTCACCACAACCCTAGCTCTAACAAAAGGCTATTGGCAAGTGCGGCTTACAGCAGAATCGAAGCAAAGGGCTGTTTCAATGCAAGATGCGGCCATTTGGTTTGCATGGGGCCCCTGCAACATTTCAGAGATTGATGGACATTGGAATATTGTGAAGTCACAAAGTATATGCCTACCTTAATGAGATTGTTATCCATAGTGAAAACTGGGAAAGCCACTACGGGTACAGATGGTGTTAGATTCCCTCCAGGAGGCAGGCCTAAGTGTAAACTAGTCTTCAGTGAAACTAAATACTTTTAAAGCCACAGGTGGCAAAGTTGGACACTATTCAAAGCTGGCCATGACCAATATCCAAGAAGCAGGTGAAGTAATTCCTAGGCCTGTCAAATTATTATAGACGCTTTGTTCCAAAATGTTCTAACCCGGTTGGCCCAACAGAATTGATCTAGGATGGTGAAATGGACTCCACCAGCGGAGGAGGCGTTCTGCACCCTGAAGAGGATACTTGCTCCCAACCAGTGCTGATGGCCACGGATTTCAACAAGGAGTTTGTGGTTCAGGCAGACGCATCAGAGGTGGGTCTTGGGGTGGTCCTGTCCAAGTCCAAAAAGGTGAGGAGCACCCAGTACTCTATATTAGTAGGCAGTTGGCACCACCGACAAGGAATATGCTACCTTGGAAAAGGAATGTTTGGCCATTAAATGGGATGCTAGGCTACTACTGCTCAAGACAAGGATTCACTTTAGTCACCGACCATGCGCCCCTGCAGTGGATGTCAAAGAATTGGGAGAGCGATAGCAGAGTTACTAAGTGGTTTTTAAAGACCCTCTCTAGTTAAATTCAAACCCCTTGAATACAATTGTATATAGAATAACAATTCATTTCATATGGTTTTTGCACCTTTTTTTTCACTTTTACCCTCATTACAAAAACTTGGATCTATGAATATGCAAATTAAAAACTCCCTCTCGGCCCCTCCCCACCTTCCGTATGCGTGTGGGAGAACCATGGAAATATATCAGCCAAACATATATTCTGCACATTAATTTAAATTGGATTAAACGTAGATTTTCATTAATTGTAATATTTCATTTTCCAAGAATTTTCATTTTCCAAGAATCTTTCCATATTAAGCCAACATTTGTTCTCCCTACATCATTATTCCATGACTATCTTTTAATAAAGTATCCACAGAGTATATTTTCTGGAAAGTTCTATAGGTGTTTCTTATCTGGTTGGCTAACTTCCTACATAGGTTTAGGTTTTCTGAATCCGTTTTTCTGAGCATCCGGTTGGTATACAGTAGTTTCAAAGCTGATGTGCTCTTCTACGTCGTTGACAGCTTATTTCGAGGTCTAGACGTAGGTCTTTAAGTCTACAGAGCTTTAACTTTTCCGTTGTTCACAGGGCAGGATTGAAACATGGGAATGCCGATGCTCTCTCTCGCCGGGACGTCCTGTGGACCTCCTCCCCCTGCCGGAGGCCTCAAGTCAGGGAAGGGGGATATGTGATGTCACAAGAGGCCGGGTGATTGCTGGACACTACATTCCCTACTGCTGGCTAGTGGACTACAGTTCAAGATGGCTTCCCTGATGAAACTACAATCCCCACAAGCAGCCAGCCAGGAGGGAAGTAATAAGCTGACGAAAGTAAAATAAGCTTAAATAAAAAGCTGACGAGAGCATGGACGACAGAGAGGGCTTTGTGACGAGGTTAGGTTACAGTTTTGACTGTCGTGATTTATTTAAGTTACGTAAGAAATACCGGCTTTACTACCCTTTGTTTGTCAAGTACAGAATATATTACTAAGACGCTTTTCTTTACAAACCCTTAGGTTTTGTACTTCTTTGGAGTCACCCACACTACTGAAGACTAACACACGAGACAAAACTCTTCTCGTTCCATCACACACACACACACACACACATATATATGTATGTATATATATATATATATATATATATATGTAGGTCGACTAATGGAAGTTCTTTGGCCTGAGATCCAACAGCGTTTCAATGTTGATAAAGATGGTGGTTATTATGGTTCATGGTGTTTCTGGGGGCCTGTGGGGCTACTTACCTGTGTGACGGCACACACAATCACACATCCTTCAAGGCCAGAGGATGAAGGCCAGAGAGAAGAACAAGAAAAGAAAGAGGAACTGAGGACATGCAAGAGGAAGACAGACAGACAGGGAGACAGAGAAAGACAGACAGACAGAGAGAGAAACACAAAGGGAGAAAGAGAAAAAAAGAATCAAAGTCAGCAATAAAGAGATCAAGATATATATACAGTAAATATATGTATATATATATGTGTGTGTGTGTGTGTGTGTGGAAAGGAAAGAAGTTAGTTTGAAACACACTCAAGAGATGTTAGTTACAACATAGACAGGGATCCTGCTGAGAGATGATCATTTTGAAGAGTCATTTTGAGGTGTGTTCCTTTGTTTGTCTCAAGTGTTCATGAAGTACTGAGATTGTAACATATTGTGTTGTTGCATTGTTGTGACTAAGTAGATATGTAGTAGTGATACCAATGGTCTCATCCTTTACATGTCTTATGAAATATTGGACAATAACAACATTAACAGGTGTAACTTACCTTTTCCTCTAAATCTTTTATCTGTCTCCTCTGGATGTCTGTCTTGTCTTCCAGGTCACGGATTCTCTGTAAAATCAACAAAATGTAAAGATTTGCCAGATTCATATATTTTTTATCTATCATTGATTTCGCAGGACTTTTGTGGCTGTAACACACTTAGCCATTTATTTATTTTTTTGGTGATTGTGATGTTGCCAGTTAATAATAACAGGACGACTAGGAAGAAAAGGAATAAAAGTTAACTATTTATTCTTTATATTTATGTTTGTATTGGTGCTGCATTGCTCTTTTTGCAATGTTCAATGCTTTCCCCTGTTTTGAATGTATGGCTATTACCAAATGTAGCACCTAAAATTGGAAAATGTTCTATTTTAGCAATGCTTTTACTTGGTGACATCAGAGTTATAACAAATACCATGCTGGACACACACACACACACACACACACACACACAAATTAAGCCAAAGACACACACTTACAGTGACACCATAGAGCCATACACACACACTCTCTCTCTGCCCCACCTGGTGGGCCTGGTGCAGCAGCTCCATCCTCTCCTGCAGGATCTGGCAGTCGTACTCGCGACTCTTCCTTAGCATCTGCCTCCTGAGCTTCTCCACCGCCGTCCGCAGCTCGTCCTTCTGCAGCTGGTCCAACGGCTCCCCATACTTGATCACCTGGAGGGGGGTGGTCTGATTTACATTTGGCCAGTGTGTTTTTCCAATATATATTCTGAATAATTCACGTCACAATCTAAACTGAATATCCGAGACCTGATTAAACGACCCCATTAAATTGGGGCATGAGTTTACACTCATCTCTCACATTAAACACGTTTGGGTCTAACAGAGTTTCAGAAATGCATTCAGTATTCATTAAAACACTTGCATGTTTATTTCAAGCACTTTTCTATGATGGCAACAAAAAAACAATCAGGAACTAAATATCAAGTCTCTCCTACCATCTGCTCCGACAGCTTTTCTGTTATTGGGCCACACTGTTTAAGGATACCGGCAGTTTTTATCAATTTATTTGTACCTTCGGTCAAATACTTTAGAATATAACATCACAAGAACATTAAAGGCAATCCCAAAAGTCCAGGTAAGACTACTTTTTGTTAACAGACATAATTATCTCAAAGAGAACGACCACAGACTAGAACGACCACAGACTAGAAACTCATTTAAATGTTAATGTGATATTTTTCATCTACAGTGGACAGCTACACTTCGTTAACAGCCTTAAAATATGAAATGGATATATCAGGACAATCATGATCATGGTCACGGTCATGTAAGGCAAGTCATCCACGTGTCAATCCAATGCCATTGTAATCAAAATATTTGAATATATGCATAACTACAGTGAACATCTTGCTTACAGCAAAAATATTGAATGGATACTGGGAGTGGGGCTATTGAGAAAAGTCTAGATCGCCATGGAAACTCATTCACATGTTAATGTGATGCAACGTAGTTGAAATCCTTTGAAAATATCTAGTATATCTATTCACTTCCAGACAGCATTAGTAACGTTTTTGAGTAGTTTATTGGTTCTTTTTGGTGGGAATTCAGCTACCTCTTGGACGTAGCACGAGTAAAAAATATGCTTCAAGAATGAGCTAAACGGACAGCTTCACGCTGCCGAGATGCGTGCAGTGCGGACAGTCGTGTTGGTTAACACGGGTGTCGGAAATAGAAAAACATGCAACGGCTGCCATAAGGTCGCAGTAACGCAGGATGTCTGTTTTGGCCGTTTCTACCAGCATATTTATAAATAAAATGCCAAATCACTGTGTATATTGGCATTAAAACTAAATGTAATTTGTATTTAATCAGAAAATTGTCTGGCGTTGCACTGCTGTTATCAACACATAACACACACAGTTTCAACTCAAAGTTCTGACTTGGGGTGATGTTTTTGATTATGAAATGTGCATTGAAATTAAACATCTAACACATAATATTTTCTACATATATTACTACAACACATAAAACCATGTGTTGTGCTACTATGCTAGCATAAAACACATTTTTAAAAAGGAAAGGCTTGTACTAACCTTGTCTTGCTGCAGGGCATTGTAGAGGGTGGCTTCTAACTCCTGGATTTGCTATTAAAGGAAAAATACGTTGATGATGCTTTCACTCGTTCGTACATGTACATAGACACAACATCTCTACACACACACATGCACACACATACACACACAGACAGACAGACACACACACACACACACACACACACACACACACACTGCACAATATAACTTGAATGTTGAATATTGCGATGCCGATATGACTTGTGATAAAAAAACAAATATTGAAGTGTGCACAGTTCTAATGTATTTAATATTATTATAATATTAACATTATTAACATTGTCAACCAATTTTAGAAATGAACACTGAGAAAAAACACCTCATCAATACTTCAATACCTTATTTTAAAGTGTCAACATATTTTTCTAAAATAAGGACTTTAGGAAAAACATACAAACATACTTAACAAAGTGTTAAATGTAAGCTTTAACAGCTGTATAACATGTCATATAAAAAAAGGTATCCAAAATAAGCACTCTAGATTTTGCAAGTAGGGCAATTAACTTTGCAACCAAAAAAATACATTTTAATTATAGAAAACATTAAATACTTGACTAAAGGATATTGTAATTACACTTAATTTCAGAGCTCTAAACAATGCAATTCTGTATATTTAAAATATTGACAATAAACACCCCCACCAAAATGGTACATTCCCCCCAGAGCACCGGCAACATCCCTTCAAACTAAAGGCACAGCGCCCAGCATTCGGTGAGGAATAATATAGAGTTTGTATTTAATTTAACATGTCTCATTTAATGCACTGATTAATGTACCAACAAAGAAATACAAATAAAGGTAAATTAATCTGAACCTTACAATGTGTCATTATTATATTATGAAAAATGACTGCAAGTTTAAAAGAGAAAAGTACCGGTAGTCTCCCAGTGTTTGTTGATAAGTAAAACATATATATATTTGTATATAATAATACAAATAAATGTCCAGAAAACAGCCGTATGAATATAATCAACAGATTAGTATTGTGTCTTTTGCAATGTGTTTATCATGCATGTTCATATCGCGATGGCAATAAATATACAATATATCATGCAGCCCTAACACACACACACACACACACACACACACACACACACACACAAACACACACACACACACAAAACATTCACACACACACACACGCACACACACACACACACACAAACACACAGAAACATACACACACACACACACACACACACACTGAAGACATGCAGACACACACACACACACACACACAAACACAGTATAACACTCATAACTCAAACCAACATTATCAATCACATAAAGTATACAGCATGCACAGACCCACAGCCAAAGCACGCACACACACACACGCACACACACACACACGTGCACACACGCACACACACGCACACGCACACACACACGCACACGCACACACACACACACAGACACATGCATACACGCACACACACACACACACACGCGCACCACACACACGCACACACACACACACACACACACACACACACACGCGCACATACACACACACACACACACACACACACACACACACACACACACACACACACACACACACACACACACACACACACACACACACACACACACACACACACACCCTCTATGTGGACCAGTATTACACAAAAACATCCATCTAGTGTTTAAAGCTCACCGCATAGACTATTTGTCATATATTACAGATAATATA
>OOFB01021343.1:56523-66523 GCA_900323305.1 Trachyrincus murrayi
ACATAGTGATGAAATAACATATTAATCGATCCATCTCGCATCCGTCACCTTTGTTCAATCTAACTCTCTTGCTATTGGTAGTTTTGATTAGCAGCATTTTGTTGTAACCCCCCCGACCTTAACGAGAGGTCACTCATAACAAAGGAAGATTGAATATCAAGATTCAAGATGACTTTATTTATCCCGAGGGAAATTAAGGTATACACCAATAACTCCAAATGTGTCTAACCCTAACCAACCCTAAGATGTATACTCACTCTAGTGAGCTCGTCAATCATGGTCTGCTGCTCCAGGACCTGCAGCTTGAAGAAGGCGATCTCCTGCTCGTCGTGGGCCTGGTCCAGGTCGTTCAGAGACTTGAGCTTCTTCAGCGGAGCGTGGGAGCTCATCTTTTCCTTCTGCGGAGACAGCATGTGACAGAACGTCTGCTGATAAAATACCAACTGTTGCTGTGTGATTTAGAAGGCACCTGTGATAGACACTGTAACTGTTCGCACCGCCGCTAATAATAAAAGCATATCTAAAAAAAGAAATGACTAACCTTGTGTTTGTGATTCAAAACTAGGCTGTGCAGCACTGTTTGTTGTAGCTACTGCAATTTTGATTGTATGCTTTGATTGCTATCAGACTCACTCTTTGGATAAAAGTGTGTGCTAAATGACTAAATGTAAAATGTAATGGGGGTCAACAAATGGGGGTCATCATTTTTAAATATATTTTAAGGGCTTTCTGCCTCTATAGACAGCAAAGAGAGAGAGGAAAGTGGGACAGAGAGAGGGAATAACATATAGGCATAGAAACCTGGAATCGAACCTTGGTCGCTACTATATGGTTATACGGTTATACTATATGGTTATACTATATGGTTTGTGGACTAGCAGGTTGAGCAGCAGTAATAATTGTTAAACATGATGCCACCGTGATCAATTATCTAAAGGAAACACTTTGCGAGTTTGTAGAACCACATATTAAAAAGCATAGTTTAATGATCAATGCTTATTACAAAAACGAAATTGATTCCTGAATTGATTATCATGGTATGATACTGGTATTGGTAGGGTAGCTACTGTCCAATTCAATCAAGATGAATATCCAAGTGACCATATAAAATCATTTCTCCCTTATAGCTATAAGCAACCACAGCAGAATGCTGGCTCCTCCACACACACCATCTCCAGGTTCTCCTTCGCCAGGATCTTGGCCCTGTCCTCTAGTTTTTGGATGGTCTGGGTCAGGTCATCGTTCCTCTTGTTCAGCAGCTTGTTCCTGTCCAGCAGCGGCTTGCACTGTTTTTCTGACTCTCGCACTCGCTTCAGCTGGTAAAAGAGAAATTCAGTTTCAAGAGCTCAAAGCTTTTCACAATAAAGCTTTAATATTTAACAATGACCGCATGCAGCATGAACAATATTGTTCCCAGTTCATGATGTTCTAAAATGTTAATCAGGAAAACTGGATTTTAATGACTTTCATCGGTGTTCTAAATACAGCTGTATGTGCAAATTACAAATGGCGTCTTGTATGAAAGATGGTGATGATAAAGCAATTTTAGCAATAGTATAACTTTCATGGCCCATTAATCTGTAGCTAATTCATTCGAAAAAAAGAAAAGAAAAATATCAATTGTCATTAGCCATGCTAAAAGCAACAACTAGATCCATGGATAAAAAATTGCTCGTACCAACTCATTCCTCTCATCAGCCAGGAGTGAGTTGCGGTCTTCCAGTTTGCGTATCGTTGAGTTGAGTTCAGCCATGCGACGCTGGTTTCTCCTCATGTCCTGGCGTGATGACGAGACATTTACATTCAGCAGATATAGAGTGAGACAAGGCAAGACCACCTGCCCCGGCATTACAGTGAGACAATATGCAGAATGATAACTCATTCCAATGGCGTTTCATCTCTTAATTAGATGATAAATAGAAACGTTGACAAGGGCTATTTGGGCTGGACCGCAGCCATTTGGCATAATCAGAAGACCCGTGGGCCCATTATTGTAATTGAAATGCATGTTATTCTCTGCGCCCAGCAGAGAACGACAAGATCAGTCACAAGATCAGTCACAAGATCAGTCACAAATATGGACAGCTCAAACTAACATTATTATTTCTCTTTTTTTAAGAGAGCATACTGTGCCTGATGTTAGGATGTCGGTGAGGATGTCAGTATTAAAATAAGATTTTTGTAAATAAAATAATACTTAACTTATCTCGTACTATTATTCCCAGACGGGAAATTACGGTGTCACAGCAGAAACTACTAGCCTCGCACAGCAAGACCATATGTGCTTGGCTCGTTAGGTCTGGAAAGTATTTGTTGAGGGGCATCATCGGTCAACCTTATTTTGCAGCCGATTGAATGAGCTTCAAACAGTCAGAATCTGGATGACGTATATTGAAGTGACGAATTTCCAAAGTAATCACCATTAGTGAACCATTTTCATTAAAGTAAAAACTTATTGTGTTCAAATAAAACTAACTGGCCGACTGAATCTCGGGCTGGTTCCAGACTAATATCTTGAGGAAAAACCGGAGGTGAGCTCGCAAGATTTAGGCTGGCTTCGCGAGGCTAAGAAAATACAGGAGAGTAAGAATTTCATTTATTTTAAGAATAAAAACGACAAAAATCATTGGAATTCTTCTGAAAATAGTGTCAGCTGCTTGGGTATAGCCTTTAGCACCAAATTACGCTGTGTTAGTGAACTCAAATTCGAACCCTGAATTTTTAAAAAGGAAGGAAGGGGGGGGGTTGCTATTACCATGGTTACGGCCCACGGCATCTTTGTGATACTTTTTTTTTTAGCTAGTATGCTTGTCGTTGAGCTAGTACGCATCAACATTAACCTCTCCCCAGGCGGAGCTCCGCACATCCACACAGACCATAACGTGAGCCTACCGGGACCGTACCCTCTCAGCATCTGCTTCACTGCGTCACGAAAAGAACAGGATTGGAGTTCGGAGCAGTAGAACGTTCACAAACTGGTCGGCAACATAGGATTTTAGTGTACTGCACTATAGTGTAGTGCAGTGGAGCATTGGAGAGAGTGCACTTGGCCTTACTGGACTGCCGCAGTGCTCGGCCCCGTCCCCTGCCCTGCCGGGGATCTCTCGCTTGGGGCTCCCCAGGCCACACTCAACCTCCTTGGCCAGGAACAGCTGCTCATCCAGGGCGTCTTTCTGTAGCTGCAGCTTCTGCAGGTAGCCTGCCGTGGACTCCAGCTCCTTCTCCAGGGAGAAAATGGTGCGATCTTTGGACTTGATTTCATCCACCTGCGTTGGGGAGATGTGGAGAAAATGATCCATTTATTCATGTATTAATTTGATTTAATCGCTTGACTGTCAGTGGGGTCATTGTGGAGTGTGTGTACTGTGTAGATGATAATATAGCATAATTCAACACTTTAACTTAATTAACTGAAAAATGTCTAATATTGTAATTTGTGCTATATTGTCACTCAAATGTTGACAATTATATGTGTGTGTGTGTGTGTGTGTGTTTGTGTGTGTGAGCGCCGCTGTAATGTCATCATTACAAGACGAGATAAAACATGTTTGATACGGGGAGCGCACCAGCCTGCGGATGTCCTTCTCACAGTCCCACTTGATCTTGGAGATCTGCTCCTGGTGCTGCTGATGCTCCACCCGCAGGTCGCCCGCCTTCATCTTGTCCGACTGGATCATGTTGCTCAGGGCCTCGTCCGTCTGCTTCTTGGTGGACTTGAGCTCCATAATCTCCTGCAGGAGCTTCACCCGCTCCTGGTCGAAGAACCGCCGGGCGTCCTCCTTGGCCTCCAGCGTCAGGGCCGTGCGCACCTGGAGGGAGGAGGGAGGAGGAGCGAGGGGTTATTGGATTCTGTCAGCGGGCAGCAGCCACAGTGAGCCACTTTGGTGGGGGGGGGGCAGACAGCAGTAGCCTGATGACCTGAGGTTTATGGGGCATTGTGTGGCATCGGGAGTTGACACATCCTACATCCCGATGGGATAGATTCATTTCATTGGAATGCCAGCGCTCAACTACAAATACCTGGCTCGTCATCAACTAGTGCTTGGATGTTTTTAGACACAAGCTTCAGCAAATGAATACCATTTTGACGTTCAAAGCCTGCGAATTGGAGAGCTTTTTTTTTTATTATACCAAACTCCCAAAGTCCTTGCCCTGGGAACAGCCATGAGGAGCCGATAGTTAAGATGGATGTCCATAGCTTGCGTCTGACATGGACGGCAAAAAAGTGCCTTGAATGAATAAAAAAGGACCAACGAGATCCTCACCTTCTCTCCGCTGCCGTCGCGCATGGCGCTGATCGCAGCCTTGAGCCGCTGGCTCTCCTGGTCCTTGATCTTGGCGTGGCGTGCTAGCTCCAGCTCGTGCTGCCGCGTCAGGCTCTCCCGCAGCACCTGAACCTCCTTCTGCTTCTCCTCGTGCCACTTGGCCCGCTGCTCCGTCAACGTCGCCGTGTGCCGGTGCTGCTCCTGCTCCCGCACCCGCTTCACCTCCTGCACCTTGTCCCGCTCCAGCTTGGTCACCTGGGGGGGGGGGGGGGGGGGGAGAAAGAAGAGAGAGAGAGAGAGAGAGAGAGAGAGAGAGAGAGAGAGAGAGAGAGAGAGAGAGAGCGAGAGGGAGAGAAGGAGAGGAGAAAAATCAAGATGAAAGAAGAGCAGAGTGGGGTGAAGGTGAAGAGACAAGTAGAGGACAATAGGGGAGAACAGAGGAAAGGAGATCTATTATCATGACCTCATGATCTGCCAAATAAGCCAGTCTGTAGGAGTTGAGAAAAAGCTTAGAGAGGGACAGATAGACTAGTAACAGTCAGGAGGTAAAACACTAAACACTTTTAGTTAAGATCCTACCTTGCATTTTTCCTGGTGGAGCTCTATCTGAATGTCAGTCAGCTTGGATCTGAGGTCCTCATTGGCTGCCTGTAAGGCGGAGATAAGCGCTTCAGGCTTCTCGCCCTTGGCACGGCCTTTCTTAGCCATGGCGTGGAAAACTACTGAAGCTCCCCCTCCGACGCTTTCATTGAGACTTCACAGAATCGTTCTGAGGCCCTTGAGAGAATTCCAGTTTCTCCTCTTCCTCATTATCCTAGTAGACACCCGGGCTGGGAGAGGAGAGGACAGGAGAGAGAGAGGAGGTGTGGGAGAGAGACAGAGATTAATATACAGTAGGTGAACGGATCAATGATACAACTGGAGGTCAATGGGTTATGTGGGTTTCTGTGTTGTGTCACGATTCATATGGGTGAATGGAATCATGTTCAAACAGTGATATATTAACTATTATATAACTACTGTGACACATGTCCACATGTTAGATAGATTGCAATGCACTGATAAGAATATATTACAAACATAGACAAGACTGACGAGACATGAATCTCTCTCTACAAGCAGAACAGACAGGGACATCCAATACGTGTGGTGGATGACGGAGGGATTCAAAAAACCTTCAGAGAGAATAAACATAAGTCAAAATCCAAAAGGTTGACACTGTTGATGGTGAAACAAGGAAAAACACCAGTATGATACAAAATATTTATGATATGAACGTTTTCCGTTTTACAAGAATACTACACTTACAATCAATTTAAAGAAAGTCTTAAACTTACTTAGACTGCCCAGTGCATTTCCATACACTTGCCAAGCTAGTGTATCTCAACCTTATTTATTTTTGTTTAATAAAATATAACAAAGGTCATTGTCATTGGATGGTCAATCATTCATTCCCCCAACCACTGATGTTGTCTCTTGCTACTGGTTACTCTCTGAACCAATTCTAAGCCACTAGCTTGTTGAAGGAACCCTTTGAGCTTGTGGGTTGCAGACATACCACAAATACCTGGGCAAGCATGCGCGCGCACACACACACACACACACACACACACACACACACAAATAAACTGTCTACGACGCAACCAGACAACAAGCAGACCAGAGCTGGACGGTCTGTTAATCTGAAGAGTGGTGACATTATGGTGATTAAGATATAAGGAGATTTAGGAATGAGTTCTGAGGAGAGATGTCATTATCTGTCATTATCTTATGAAGTACTTGCAATTGTAATACTATAAAACACTTGCATTTGTAATATAAAGTACTGGCATTTGTAATATAAAGTACTGGCATTTGTAAACCTATCCTGTCCACTGTAGTATGGACTATGTTTGAGGTTTGCTAAATCACATTTGCTCCACATACATATTTTACACGTTTTCTCTTTCCAGGAAAATGCTGGATCCAAATAAAAATACAAAACCAAAGTTTCACTATTACTGCAAGGAAATGATGATCCTGTGTAGATCAACTGGTAGGTCACCCATACTAAGAATGAATGCTCACACTGTATCGTAAGATGCTTTAGACAAAGGCAGACACCAAATGACATATGTATTGTATACACCAGTCCATTTTGCAATGGAGAAGTCACTATGAAGTAATTGATTGCCCCCAATGAGTTTAGACGAATGAAGCACGTTTGCAGGACATTCCATTTTCCAACGAACAAATAATAGAATAAAAATGTCAAGTGAGCCCTGTGGGAACTGCAGTCTCTCTGTAGTCTCTGCAGTCAACTAATCGCTGATTGGTCGAGCAGGGAACAACGGGCACAGTGTTTTGTTTTGGACAGACAAGAATAAAATGAATGCACCTGGAGAAATAGAAACACTGTATTTTCAGTTGGTTGCGATACACCAATGGCTTTTCAGCAGTACATTTGAACAATTTTGCAAACATGTTTTCAATGGAGCAGACTCTGTCCGACGCACCGATGCAGCTGCGGATGGTGATCAGTGATTAATACTCATGTTTTCTGCTCTCCCCCACAGTGAGACTGGGTCCAGCGTCCACGATAACGTCCTGGGTCAGAATTGGGGTTTGGTGGCAGCAAATGTAGAAGAAAAAAAAGGCCTGTACAAATTTTTGAGGACAAGCTCATGTTGGTTCAGCGGTTGGTTGTAAAGTGCCAGTAGGGTTGTGTTTAGGGGTTAGGGAAGGTTGTAGGAAGCATCATTAAGGTGGCCGGTGCCGGTTGAAAGACAAGCATTGTCGCATTTAATAGTTTCCTTTGGGATGTTGAAAATAAAAATGAACATGTAGACTGTCCAGTGTTATATAGCCTGATCCACACGAACGACCGACAGTAATGTGGGCTTTGCCCGTCAGCGTCGTAAGAGAGTATCAGAGGCACATTAATGAGCATCCTTAAATCCTTAAACCTTAGATTACCCGGGGTATGTTCTTCTTTGGCGCTAGCCAGCGGAAGACCGTTCTTATACATGGTACTGCCGTACTGTACGTACGTTCATAATCGCCACTTGGTTGGCTACTAGTAGGTCTACAATGTCGGCCATCTGCTGGCCAAAAGACCACATTGCACGGAAATCAATTGATTTGGATATGATTGTATTTGACGCATTCTCAATTGGCTGTTGGGACTGTGAAATAATTTTGGCGGGTGCCAAATCATTTTCAATGTAGAAAAAACTAGCAGGTACGAGGATCTGGTAATTTCAGATTGAGGCCTTTTCTCCCTGGAGGGCATGCCACCAGCCATTACATTCCCTGATGTGCATTTCCTAGCAGAAAATAAATCCCTTGAATTACGAAGTTACAAATCAGAGACTTTGCACCAGTGCTATATAACAGCAACAATGCTTATCATCAAATGAACATTGAAGTGCACTGAACATATATAACACATACATAACACACGTTTACAATATATCTATTATCTATATCTATCTTCTTGTATTATTGCCATTTGATTAACGTTTGATTCCATGAATCCAATAAATATGAAAGACAGAAGAAACATTCATGACATGAAACAGAACAGAATGCAACACAGGCTAAGCAATCCGATTTTTAGATTGCATAGCAGAGAAAAAAGAGTGAGAAAACGAATTATAATAAATAAATAATAATAATAATAACAATAGGTATCCACAGATACTCTGTGAATACCTAATTATAAAATGGGGAACCAAACTCAAAAGCTAAAAAGCAAGCTACGCTCCAGAGGCGAGCATTATGTTTCAGAGACATCCATAGAACATTTCAGCTCATAACAATCATTTAGCAATATTTAATAACAATACCCCAGGAGCAAAGTAAAAACAAAGAACACAGGAACATAAGAGCACCGCCACCTGTTGGAACATTCACGCTGATCAAAGAAGATGCAAAGACAACCAAATTATAATGCAACCTCAGCGGGTACTCAATAAACACTTCAGACAGTGAAGCAAACATAAATAGAGTTCTGATATTAACCTTGCCAAGAAAAGCATTACGTATAAAGCTGTCTTTATACGTGAATTCCTCTTTGGTGTAGTGAATTGATTTTTAGTCCAAGGAAATCACGTAACCATTACGTTGGCATCCATTCAGTTGTTACTTTACTTACACTGTCAACTGGAACTGACAGATTCTATACAACTTTTTTTTATAAAACAGCAGCATTAAGTTAAGTGAACCATATCCCAAGAGGTATTTTTATACAGTGGACAGAAGTTATATATTCTGGCTCCGTGCTATCTCTCTACAGGGCTCAGCGCCCTCTGGGTAAATAGAGACATTGTGGTCACAAACACCATTTGAGTTGCTACCATAGAGATGACACATTTCTTTGAGATACAGTTAATTTAAAGATAGCCCCTTTAAAAGGCAGCTTTTAAGTTCATGAAAGTAACTTCTTAAAAATACACTTCTTAAAAATAAAAATGGCGCAGTGTGACAACCATGTCGACAAACATGCAAAGCATTTATTAAATTGGTCTGGCTTCATATAATCCACCAATGATTGATTTGATTGCCGGAACAGGCAAATCACAAGATAAATTAAAGCTGCAAGCGGTGTTTATCGGGGGCCAAGCCTAATACAGATCATTACGACCTTCTTTGTTTTTATATGGCTGATAACGATGGAGTAGCCTCAGCTTGGGTTCGGTGATACGCGTACAAAGTTTCATGAGCGTAGGTCAAAGGTGGGTAGGTGTTTCTGGCGGAATAATAATGATAAAACTAACATACGATAGAAATAAAACAAGTGCTTTATTCCAATTCAGACTGTCTACTGACTAAGCCACTGTGTGGAAACATGTGCTGGCCGTCTGAGAAATCATATCTTTAATGCTTACAAGCTAGCTACTGACCAACTAGCTCTGACCGACAGGTGCCTGATTTGAGATAAGGATGGACATTCTTGAAGGCATGTTTAGGGACTATTGTAGACTCCAGTGGATTTTCTGTTGGTTCCAAAGACTTCGGCAAAACAAAGAATAGTTTACATTTACTGATTTCTTGTTGAATTCTGTTAAAGAGATTAAATGTTTTCTATTTGTCATATTTAAAGTATTAGTAAGAAAGATCCCAGGTGGCATGGTTTTCATTTGACCTAATGGCATAATTTGGATATAAATATCTTAGCAAGATATCGTTATGATGAGAAAAAGATCTTGATATAATGAGAAAACATCACGTTGAAATGAGAAAACATCACTTTATAATGAGAAAAGATCACATAATAAGTTATAATGAGCTACTAGTATTTTTATTTTGCAGTCACTTCCATAAGAATCAGACATGTGTTTCCTTTCAAATGGAGCTCCGGGCTTTTAAAACACACACACACACACACACACACACACACACACACACACACACACACACACACTCTCTCTCACACACACAGATTTTGTATACATGTATATATATAAATCTTCAGCTTTTCCGCTTTAATCCTTGATATTTTTTCTACCCAAAGAATAAAATAATTAGCTTTCTGGACTCTTTTCAAATGAAAACTGGGGGCGGGTTATGCCACACGTGGGCAAAATAATCTGTCACTCTGACCCCCATCTAAACCAGCACCCTACACCCCCTCAGGCCCAACAGGATGTTAAATCAGTCTTGTTGGTTGTGTGTGTGTCTGACGTAAGCTGGTGGGCCAGAGGATGAAGATAATAACATGCACGTCAACAACCACATACACTGAACTCCATTAA
>OOFB01021369.1:38165-65170 GCA_900323305.1 Trachyrincus murrayi
CATTATCTCTGCAAGATGTGCCAACAGAGGGTGCAACAAGGCAAAATGAATTTGTTCACACGCACACACACACACACACACACACACACACACACACACACACACACACACACACACACACACACACACACACACACGCACACGCACGCCTACCGGTGTTCTTGGTAGGGTGCAGGCACTCGGTGGGGGGACACTGGGTGTGTGTACACACCGTCTCTCCGTTAACACAGGCACAGCTGGAGCAGGGGCCCTCAGGCTGCCACCGGGCCCCCTCCTCAAATTCCTGGCCCTCCAACACACACGCTACACACACACACACACACACACACACACACACACACACACACACACACACACAGTGAGAGTTACTTTAGCCTTTTCACTCAAAGTCAGAAAATATGTAATTGTGCATGTGTGCGCGCATGTGTGCGTGAGAATGTGTGTGTGTGAATACCTTTACAGATGGGACAGCAGTAGTGAGGGTCCTTGATAGCGTTAGAGCACTGAACAGGAGGGCACCTCTCCATATGACAGACCACGTTGCCCCCCTGTGTACACACACACACACACACACACACACACACACACACACACACACACACACAGACAGACAGACAGACAGACAGACAGACACACACACACACACAGACACACAGTTATTCAAATTCAAACTGAATTATGCATCTATTCAACAAAACCATGCTAAGAAATATATATTCCCCTTATTTTCCATGCAAGTCTAATTCCATTACCTACTTCTTAAATAGCTTTTGTGATTGTGTCACCAATCTGTGGCCGTGTGCAAAATCAATCATAAAACCCCCATACATCCGGAATGACCTCATCACATTCCTCCTGTGTTTGGTCCCACCCTAATATCATGTTTTTATACTTGAAAATTCATCCCAAAATGTCACCGCCACTTATATTCATATTTCTCATATTGCGGATGCCAGATTTGTCATTTCTCAGAAGATGACCAATATCAGCAATTTAGTTTAAAACATTTTTGAATAATAAAATAGGTTACTTTTGTCATGCATACATTCTCTACAAGGGAGAGAATACAGTGTTGTGGTGGTCCCACCACCACCCCATCTGTGTCTCTCTGCGTTTAAACTCCTCATCAGCCTCCTGTGTCTCTGAAAATTGGGTCCATGTTGAACCAATCCTGACACAAGACACGCTATGAATACAAAGCCCACCCAGACGTACCTTACAGCGGCACTGCAGACAAGGACCGCTGCCTGCCGGCTGGAACGGCTGACCGTCGGCATATATTCTCCTGTCGTACTCACACTCTGGAAGAACAACAAGGGGGACTCACTACTGTCACGCCAGCTAGCCCACCCCATGATAAAGGCTGCGATCGAATCAGAACAATATGAGCTAACGAGGATAGAGGCCAGCATAGCTGATGGGCACTTTTTCACCATTTTTCACCGTGCATTGTTTTTGTTGAATGATGTACTCACTGTCACAGCTGGGACAACACTGTCCCCTGGGTTTAGCAGGGTGGCTGCATGACAGTGCAGGACACAACGCATCCAGGCGCTCACAAGACACCTCGCCTGCCTAGACCCAAGACATGGAGAGGGGTGAGGAGTTAAGGAAGCCTTTTATTTTGAAATAAAACAAACACTAAAAGCAAACCGGCTTTCCCCGCGAGGAGGCTCCCATCTATGAAGGCTTAGATGAGTAGAATCTGTGATTCTTAATAGTTAACGTAGTTAATTATATGAACTAAGTTAACTTTACGTTAACATTAAAGCTGCTGTAGGTACGATTTGAGAGTTGTAAGAGAGAGAGAGCAGAAAACAGCAAAGAGACAAAAAAACATCCACTCCCTCTCTGCTTCCCTCCCTCGCTGTGTTGCATTCACGCACCTGTGATTGACAGGCAAGATTCCCCGAACCAATCAGGGAAGAGAGGCCCTGGTCAGAAATGATCCGCGAGCGGTCTACAATCTAAACGGCTACCTGCTTTGCGCTGCTGGTTTCTGCAAGCTAAGCAGGGCTGGCCTGGTCCATCCTTGGATGGAAGACCAGATGGTGCTGGTAGACGTGTTGGAAGGCCAGTAGGGGGTGCTCATCCCTCTGGCCTATGTAATATCCCCAATTCCCCAGGGCAGAGACACGGGGACTCAGGAGTAATTCCTCCCCCAGACCAGGTCTCTGTGGCATTATGACAACCTTCTCCCTATGTTCTTCCATCCTTGAGGAGTGTGTTGTTGCTGCTGCTGCTGTTGTTGTTGTTGTTACTCACCGAGCACCGGCAGCGGAGGCAGGGATCTGCTCTGGATGGGACGTCCTGTCCGTCCCGATACACCTTCGACTCATAGTCACACTGTCCACAGCTGCAGGGAAGACGCACCACATGACACGCTGACACTGCAGGTGTGACACATGCCCTGCGGCGTTATGTTACATATCCTCTAGCGACTACGACGACTCTAAGGGCTCTACAGGTGATGCCTAGCATGCATCCAACGTATTTCATTGTGCAGTGGACTACTTTAATAAGGTCTGTGAAAACCTGGTAAACACCACAAAAGTCTTTATGTTGTAGGGTTAGAGTTCAAGCTGACCCCAGGCAGTGGACGATGTGGTATAGATTTAACAATATGGTACTGGGGTGCACTACACTAACAGGTGTGCTGGATGTGTATTTCTGCCTTGTTTGGCCTATCGATCGTAATTGTGTGATAGACATGATATACTGGTGTCTTACGAGGGACAGCAGTCTCCAGGGCGATACACAGGGTCTGGACAGGTGAGGGACGGGCAGGGGAGCGGAGAACACACCACGTTTCCATTCTGCAGAAGGAGAAGAACAAATTCATCTTCAAGGGTGGGCGTGTGTGTGTGTGTGTGTAAAGAGAGAGAGGGAACAGGGGTGCTGTCTTACCACACACGTACACGTCTGACAACGGTCTCCAGCGGGGACTTGTGCGCCGTTGGGGAAATCATCGCCATTTACACCACAACCTGCAATACAAACAGACACAGAAATACAAACACACACACACGCCATGCAATGATGAGGATGATAACAATTATTATTATGATGACTGGTAGTATTATTGTAATATTATGTATTATGCAATGGTTAGTAGCATGTAGAAGTAGTGATTGCTGTCATCATGGTAGCAGTAGTTGTAGTTCTCATCCTAATGGCTTAGTTGGAAGTGAAATGGAGGGTGGGTGGTTAGGTTTGACCTCTGACCTCTGCATCGCTGACAGCATTCTCCAGGTATGCTCTCCGTCTGGGAGCAGAGGAGAGGTGGACAAGAGACAGGGGAGCAGTCCCTCCGACCACCCTGCACACAGCGGAGGTCACGGTAATGTTAGTCCTACACATTTGGTTGGATTTGGTGTGTGTGAGTGTGTGTGTTATCTGTGGGAGTGTGTAACAGAGACTCACCCTACAGGTGCAGGTCACACATCCATCTACAGTGGAAACATTCTGCTGAACCCCGTCCAGATCACAGCCTGAGGACGACATCCAACAACAACAGTCATACTACACATTAACGCCGTGTATGTGTGTGTATGTATGGGTGTACAGGATGTGCATGACGGATTGTCCAGAAAACAAGGATAAAGGCAGTTAATGAGTGAATGTTTTTCAATTAATCATTCAATTCACTGTTGAATTTGCAGCCAAAAACATACTCATTTAATAATGTGAAACAGAGAAAAGCTATTTGCTATAAGCAGCAAATGTTTGACATGATGCTTGATGAATGAAAAAAAAAAAAGCCAATCTATACATTTTCTGTGGGTTGACTAATCGTTTCAGCACTAGTTCAAGCACTTTCTGTTCATATCTCTGTCTCTATATCCCTCTTTCACCTCCTCTCTCTCTCTCTCTCTCCCCCCATCTTCTTCTCCCGGTCAATGGGGGAAACAGCTGGCTCTGCTTTTGAGTCCAGTAAACACAGAAGGAACCACGTGGGACCGTAATGTTCTCGCCTGCCCACATGCAGTGTTTTAATGCTAGGGAATCAGAAGAGGCTCCAGCTGTGGAACAAGTACGGCTGAAGACTCCATTAACCCTGAGCAGTTAGTTACCGAGGGAGAAACAGATGCCAGGAGGAGAAGACCAGACATGGGTCACTTTTAATGAGACAGGATCATTCTGTGTACCACACAAAAAGACCTGGATTCCTCCGGTTGTTTTGTTGGGATTCGGTCAGTATTTGGTTCGGTTGGTCGGGGTGGACAATGGAACCGAATACTGAGGGGCGGGTCCTGCTCCATTCATTATTTTCCAACAAGTTTGCAAATCATCTGAGATATGCGTGGTCGTTTCAGTGGATATTTGTTTATTATTATTATAGACTTCGGATCGAGGAAGGGAGGAGCAGTTTATGTGTATGCGTCTTTGTGTGTGAGAGAGTTTCTGTGTGTGTGCGTGCGTGCACGAGAGAGACAGAGAGGAAGACAGAGAGAGAGAGGGGGGGGGGGGCATAATCATAGAGAGAGAGGGGTTAGTGAGGCTGCCTACTGTGCCAACAGCCAGCAGGCATTTCCTCTGGCCAGGCAAGCATGCATGAGATCAAAGTGTCGGTGGGGAGTGTGTGTGTGTCTATGGGTGTCTATCCACTGGAAGTCTATCCATGGAGGCTTGAGGCAAACACATACAGAAACAATTAGAGAGAGCGGGAGATGGGTGAGAGCTGCAGAGGGAGGACAAGGGGGGAGAAGACAGAGAGACTAGACACTGGGTTTTATAAACTATTCCCCCCCGACAGAGACACAGTGTATTGTGTTGCAGCCACTCGGCATGTCTTTATAATTCACAACATATTGAAAACTTGAAAAGGAACTTGAGGAAAAACCAAAAATACTACTGGGGGGGGGGGAGACAAGAGCCTGGAGACATTTTCATTGAATGCCAGTAAATGTTGCATATTAAACTCTAAAGATTCCCTGCTAATTCTTCATGCCTAATAGGTCACTCTTCCACCGAAGGAGTGTCTCATTATACGCCTCACTTTGTCTAACCCCATTGACATGAATCATTAAAAAAAATGGCAATTCACTCTATCTAGTCTAATCTGGTCTATAACAAATATGAATTGCAATGCATTTCCAACTACAAGGCCAGTACCGGTCTGGGGGATTAAACCATCGTAACCGTCTCTCCGGGCTTCACTAAAACATCTGTTACCAATATAACATGTTAAAATGACTCTGTTGTGCCGATTCTGCCGAAGAGCCTTTAGCGGCAACAGCAGTAGCACTTTGATCTTTGTGATAAGACATTTTGTAAAGTACTCACAGTTTTTTTGTCCCCAAACTTTCACAAACTCCGTACGCATTGATTCCAAAAGAAGAAAGGGCTATATTACTATTGTTTACATTTGTGGCAAGAGCGTGCTTGCACTGAATGCTCAGTGCCAAGTAGTTTTGATAAAAGATATCGGATAACAGATGTTTTAGTGAAGCCAGGAGAGACGGTTACGATGGTTTAATCACCCAGACCGGTATTGTCCTCTAAAATCACATGGCTTTTTCTTCTCCTGACGTCTCGTTGAAACTCTGCCCACTTCTGGTTTAAATTTCCAAAAAATACAAATTAGTTGCTTCAGTAAACATAGATCATTGCACTGCTAGATTATTCTAGAATCGTCATCTAGAGAACAAATAAAAACAGACCCATGATGAAACCAAAATGAAACAAGTGCAATCCAATTGCATTCACTTAAAAGATAAAGTGGGGTATTGTAGCTGCAACAATGGTGATGATGACCTTCCTAGACCTAGAGTGGTGTGTATTGGGAAGGATTTAGTTCTTCTAAACTATGCCGGATGGTCCAACAGAACCAGCCGGCTGTTGGAGACTCCGGTATCCTCTTGCTGTTCACATGGAAAGCGTCCTGGGGTCAACTTTTTAGGAGTTACCAGCCGTTACATACAACACTGATTCCTGTGGCGGGGTCCAGCCACTCTGTGAAACAGGAGCCGCAGTTATGCATGTGGCAAATTGCCTCGGGGTAGCCATGGCAACGGGCCTGGCGGCAGAGGTCAGGGCAGGTGATTGGAGCAGAGCCAAGAGGACAGCCACTGAACCAGTGGAGCTTGAAACAGAACCTGTAGAAAGCGATTGAAGGTAATTTGGATCACACAACACAACAAACACAAAGTGGATCACTATTTTTCACCAGCATATTTGTCTTTCTCTAAACACTTCCTTGTACCTATCGTCTGGTGTGATCGGCAGCCACACATCCATCCTATCAGGAGCTGCAGTAACGGAATCATCACTGTCGGTTTTCTTTTGTCCCGCCCCTTCCTCTGTCGGTCGGCCAATCGGAGCGCCGCTGGCTTGCGCGTCCAGGCTCATCCAGTCCTGCGCGGCCCAGCGGGGGGGCAGAGGAGAGACCGGAGGGCAGGTGCGAGGTATGCGCCTCAGAGCTTCGGGGCTGGACGTGAGCAGCTGCTGCTGAGTGTGAAAGTAAAAGCGTAGGTAGTGCGGCCCGTTGAAGAACCAGTTGCAGTTGTCCTTGTCGTAACCGTCCATTCGAAAGCCAAACGCGTCAAAGCCTCCGCGGTCCAAGCCCAAGGGATCGAACCCGTACACACTGAAACCATGGTCACCGAAGAGCTCCAGCAGAACCTGCTGTGTTTCTGTCTCCGTCTTGTACTCTGTCGTCTCTTCTCCTTCGTCATCTTCATCCCTCTCTCTTTTTCCCGTCTGTGTGGAATCCCCATCCCAACGGGTACCAAACCAGCTGACGTTGGAGCGGTGCAGTCCATATCGGTTGAAGCCGAACACATTGTGTCCCTCGTTGTCGATGAAATCACGGTTAAACCCGTCCCTACCAAAACCGCCCCTATCCCACCCGCTACGGTCATAGCCTTGGCGGTCGTATCCCTGGGCGTCCAAACCAATTCCGCTACCCGCACCGCCGTGGTTTGTGTGGCGTTTGCCGAACCCTTGCTTCTTATCTCTTATCGGACCGCCGTCATCTGTGAGGTTCGTCGGATGCGATGACGAGGTCACGTTGCACGGCGCACCGATGGTTATGGGAACGTACACCACGCAGAGCTGGACCCGCGACGACATGACGTCGTCGTGGGTGACGTCGAACGGCTTCATCTTGGGGCGTCCACGGGGGTCGGGATGGCGTGCGTGCCGGCTGCGGTCGTCCTCTTTGCGACTGGCTCCATTGACGCGCTGGTGTTTCTCCTGCCACTGCGTCCAGATCTTGTCCATGAAGGCCATGTGTGAGAGGTAGAGAGGGTCGTAGGCGGCCAGAGGGGACCCCATGTGGCCCCCCACCCACATCCTGAAAAGCCCAGAAAATGTCTGCAGGGTGCTGGAGAACAGTTTGAAATCGTCCAGGTTCAGAGCCATCTGGAAGTCCACAGCATCTGGAAGCCATACCTGATTAAACACAGTGAAAGTAACCGAAACAGAGGAGTTCAATGGTCTGAACTCCAACAGTTGGAGCCATATGAGAGCCAAACGGTGAAGCTGATCCATATCTCTTATCGCAGCTCGGACGAGAATTCTCATTCGTCGAGTACAGGCCGAGTACATTGCCATATGACCACATCTTATTACAACTAATAGTGACAGGAATTCATCATCATACATTACATTACATATACATAATGTAAAGGTAATATATAGTGTGAAAATGCAATATCTAATGGTCATGATCTGGACCCTTGAGTGTTCAGAGTATAGCTGGACACACGGTGCTACACATCTGTATGGGGCTCGAGAATAACGGCTAGCTACTGAAGATGTACAGAAGGAACGTCTGACAAACCGAAGCATTGAAGCGCCGTCTGAGACAAGGACTCCAATGGGAACGGGACGTCCCGCTGCTGAAGGGATGCTGGCGGACACAGTCAGAGCCCGGCTCGCCATCCCCCCCAAACAGACCGGCCTGCCAGGCCCCGGACGACGCCATTGACCCAGAATCCACCGTCCACTCAAAATATGGAATAACCAGTTGGCAATGCGACAGAGACTGCAGCTCACGCTCCAGAAGACGCAGGAAGTAGCGGTGCCAGGGCAGGAAATCAGCGTGACCGCCTGCCTGAGGTGAGAACTCAGCTCTCAGCTGGACAAAGTCCTCCCATATTGCTACACACATGTGCATTAAGTGCACATGCACACACACACACGCACGCACACGCACGCACACACACACACACACACACACACACACACAAATGCTTAAAGGCATGATTATACATTTGTTAACTATTTTTTAACGGACACAAAACACTACATTACTTTGTCTTCTAAACTAGTGGTTTTGGCTTCTTTTAATGAGTAACACCATGAGTAAAAGAATAGTGGCATCCAATAAAGGCCACATTACACTTCCGCGTCAGCACATATGCGAAGATCCACGCCGCTACTCAGAGACCTGTACACGCCCCCGGAGGCGGACCTACGCCTACGCAAAGACGTGCAGTCAACCCAGAAGTTCACACCGTGTCGCCCGGAGGTTGGCGCCAAAAACAAATCACTGATTGGTGAAGCAAGGGAACGGGCGTAGTGTTTTGGTTTGTTCTGGACAGCCAGACACGAGAAGGAATTAAATCAAAACACCGTAGTTTCAGTTGTTTGCGATACACCAGCCGCATTTCGGCAGTACATTTTAACGATCTTTTTCACGTGGATGTATTGCTTTTTCAACATATTGTCAATGGTGCAGACTCGTGTCTGGATCTTCGCAAACGCACTGTACGGAGAACTCTAAATCCAGCTCAACACACCCTGTCTGAGCAGCAGAACTTACTTAAATGTTAATGTTAAAGTCTCAGCGTGTTACTCAACGACGAATGGCAAGATGTGTAATAATTGATGTGTTTCGCCGTCAATTATTACATCACAGCCTAGCGTGTTTTTAACCTTTTAAAAGGTAGCACACTTAGCATAGCACGTACAGTAGTTACTCTGTAATGTAGCATTTGCATACCTGGTGTAGCATGGAGTCTCCTTACAGCTCGCTGGTAAAGCTTCACTTCTTTCACCGTCAGGTCTCTGATCTCCTTTCGCCGGGTCAAGGGCGAACAAACACAGTCACGTTTCCCGCCGTCAACAGCGCACAGACCCTCGAGGCAGCCTCGCTTGAGCCTCTGGCTGTATTGCGAGCGGTGCTGCTGCTGCTGCTGGGAGAGGCAGCCACAGCCTTCCCCACAGCCCACCTCTGAACACTTTTCCCCGGGGGAGAAGCTCACCACCGCAGCCCCTCCTGGAAGGCCCTTCACCAGGGCCTGGCAGCGAGACCGGGAAAGGTACTTGCAGGTGTACAGGAAATGTGAATCTTTATCGCAGTCTCCCTCCACACTCTTACTGTGTCGGCTCTCATTTCCCAAAGGATGTCGGGCGTACCCGACCGATGCGGTTCCCTCGTTGGATACGTTGTGTTCGTTTTGCCAGGAGTCATTCTGGCCAACGGAAGGGAGCTTGGGTTTGGGTTTGCGAACGCAGCAGGCTCCCAGCATGCACTGGTCCCTACAGGCGCTATGGGAGGGGAAGTTGTTGTGACTGGTCCCAGAGCAGAATGAGAAGACTTCACAGAGACCAGAGATGGGGTTAAAAGCCCAGCGGTGTTGAAACGACCGTCTGCCCTCACAGACTTTCTCTGGCCTCGGTTCCCAGCATGCCTAGAGGTGAAGAGGAGGGCAGAAACCTCTTACAGCCTCTTACCCATGATGTGTATCCCCCCCCTCCTCATTGGCCACAGTTTACACCAATAAACAAGCAGTATAAGTCAGGGACAACATGGACTAGGAACCAGATCAACAGCACAGCTGCTGTTGATCGAGGTTAAGATCAGGCCCAAACCAACCCACGGACAAACCAAGTGACATACAGCAGGCACACACAAAGCTATGTCTTCTAAACACACAACTAATGCCATTTACACCACTGGCCTACCATGAACTACCTACCCACATTGAGCGTCTACTATGGGAAACACAAGGCAAGCACTAAATCACTAGAAGCTATAAGGCGACTAATAAGCGACAACATTCAGCATCATAAGTGGAACCTGCTAGTTTCACTTATGATTGTCGTGACCCACCTCCAGCATTTCAAACGTTTTGGAGACCTGTCAGGTGATTGAACATACAGTAAGCACGTGTGTCATTTCAATCAGTAAATAACAAATGAGTCATTTCCAAAAATGAAAGGAATTTAAATGATTTTTTTGTAAATAACCTAAATAACCTTTATACCTTTTATAAGGGAAGTTCAGCAACATTTCTTCTAAAATACGCCAGGAACAACACAACACCCAAGAAATATGATGTAAAGTGGTCTGCTTCAGCTCAGTGTGTACCTCTCTCGGCTGTCTCTGGCACACGGGGCCCTTGGTGTTGGGGGGACAGGAGCAGCGAAACTCAGTGGAAAGGTTAGAGGTCAAGGAGAGACATTGGCCTCCGTTTTGGCAAGGGCTAGACATGCAGGGGTCGAGGGAGGGGGCAGCCATCTGAAAACTAGCTACGTAACATCGGCATGAAATGCATATTAGTGACAGCTTAGGGTTCACAGCGGTAGCGGGTATTGGTTTTTGAAGAGTGAGAGATAGAGCGAGAGCAAGAATGTGTGTGTGTTGTGTGTGTGTGTGTGTGTGTGTGTGTGTGTGTGTGTGTGTGTGTGTGTGTGTCGGATTAGAGGAAGAAATTCATTTGGACGCCGCTCACCCGCGATGTTGGCCTCACACGTGACCTGGCCCGAGGAACAGGTACACACAGTGTTCAGGTGTGTCTGCCAGCGGTGCCCGTCCTCCACCTCGCGGCCCTCCCACGTGCACCGCCGTGGCCTCACACAATCACAGCCCTCCAGGTAGCGCACACGCGACTGAAGATCTGCATTCTACACGGAAACAAAACCCAAAACCCAAAGATGTGTCTGTTAGACTGGCAGCCACGCTGGAGTCCATCACACATTTCCTTTATGTGGGTAATAAAGTATATTTGATTTGATTTGCTTATATTATAGAGATATATAGTATATATAAACAGATCAAACATATACAGTACATTTTGGCATCATCATCATCACCATAGTCCCACAAATCAGACTTTAGATTAACATCTAAAGTCTTTAGATTAACATCTAAAGTCTGATGGCAAACAAGCTCAAATCTGGGTGAATGGGGCGTTTCATTTTCTTTCGCTTCAAATGTATTTGGACCAATCATGTTGCTGGGGGCGGGGATTCTGGCCCAGGCGCTGTGCAGTCTCCCCCCAGATGTTCGGCTATAGCATAGTCGACTGGATCCGAGATGATCACCATAACACATCATATTAAACCGGACAATTTACCATTAAACAATAATGTGGAGGATTTCACAAAACCCTGTATGCATGGGGTATAATGTTTTAAAACCCGGAGCTCAGAAGATACCTGGGCTTTGACCATGTCCAGCATTACGACCATTTGCTCTAGCCTCTGCTCCAGCCCACTCAGCCTCTCCTCTTCCTGGGTGGAGGGAGAAGCCAGTCTCCCCCCCTGCGGATGCCCCGGAGGCCCCAGGACCACACCCCTCTGAGGCTGGTCCTTCTGGAGCTCCCGCTGCCCCTTGTCGTCCGGAGAGTCCAGACTAGGGACACGTGTATGATGAGACGGTGGTGGTCCATCTGGAAAAGAACAACAAGAGAATAGATTGGGGATTTCTGGAAGCAAAAGAGAAAATAACACAAAGACAACAATCATAAAAGTCCACCCAACAATCTCCAAAAACGTTATGGAGGAGGATATGGGAACAATGCGTTTTAAGGGGATTTCTGCCTCTGGGAGTGTGAAGATAAGATCTCAAGAAAGCCTGCCAGATACATACATAGACCAACACCACTCGGGTGTACCCCCGGTAAAGTAGCATGCTACACTGTCGAATGACATCATCCTAGGAAGCTATAAATTACAGTAGTGATGGTATAGGCACAGACAGGCACCACGATAAGACAAAGAGCGTCTCCAAGCACTGTAGCCTCTGGCATGATCCTGATTGGCAGATGGAAATCCCCCCCGGAAAATGCTTATACACATAGACACTTCCCTGCACAACACACACACACACACACACACACACACACATTATACACACAGCATGCATATGCGTTAGTCTAAACTAAATCCATGTGCAGATTAATCATGTCGTGTTTATTTGTGTCAGGGTTTTTTTTTCCCTCAATTACTGTCTCCAAGGGATTCACAGACGCACACCGGATGACATCTCATATCTCTGAGGCTTCTGAGGCCCCAACACACAGTGGGGAAATAAAGACAAGGGATCCCTCCTTCCAGAGATGACTAGGTCTGTACTACTGGGGAAAACAGAACTTGTACCTGTAATATTGGGACAATGCCAGGGACGCCTTCCATATGCTCTCGTGGAGATCTCGGCTGTCTTCAAGTATCCCTGCATGCATGGAGGATTGGGTGAATTATAGACTGGGATTATAGAACTATAGTACTCAACAAGTACTCAACATGTTCTTTAAAAACGAATCTGGCTGAGAATCTAGAAGTGGATGAGCACATTTTCATGAATGACCAAACGATAGGCGTACCAAATATATGCGTCAAGTGTAACCGTTCGAAGGAGGATTTTAGTGCTATGGCAAGTTGTGAAACTCACACTGAATTTGCTGTCGTTGACTCCCGCTGTGCTGGCCAGAGTCACCGCCAGGTCCTGAGGAAACTCCCTCAAATCGATCCTCTGCTCCTCTCTGTTCCGCTGGACGACGACGGCCTCTTCACAGTCTACAAACAGACTCACTTTATCCGGCTCCAGGCCCAGGGCCAAGCGTACCCAACGCGCCCCGGAGAAGGGGTTTCCTCCCGGGAAGAACAAGCTGTGCAGCCCCTGGACACCGGTTCCCACCACAACCCTGTAGTCCAAACGCAGGCTATTGTTCCGGGTAGAGGAGACTACCTGGAGGAGAGGGGAGGACCGGGAGGAGAAGGAGAGCAGAGTGGCGTCGGAGTCCGGGGCCTGGCGCCCCACCAGGTGCACTCCCACGGAGCCTTGCCCGGCCGAGACGAGGAGGCGGGAGTACTCAGGAGGAAGGGTAAGGTGGGGTGCTTTGGGGCGGAGCTTATAGGCCGTGGTGGTCCCGGACAGATCTTCGCCGTGGATCTTGGATATCCCTTTTATGGGCTGGGACATGTTTAACGCAGCCAGGAGATCAACCACTGGAACACACACACACACACACACACACAGAGTCAGAATTCACAGAGAATGGAATTAAACCACACACACACACACACCATCATGCATACACACACACACACACACACACACACTCTAACTAACACAGGCTCGCGCAGGCACACACACTCACACAAATAAAGAGAATAGATAGACATATTCAAACTTATACTATTGTGTCGTGTTCTGTTTTATGAGACATCTTGTTTATGTGTGGTAACTAGTGAGCGTGCCTCCACATTCATTACCAGTCCACACACACATGAATGCATCAGTGATCCCAAACAGAACCCAGGACACAACTCACAGACCATCACGACGGGACAGGATCCTATAATAACTCTTCTATAATCAAGCCTCTTTATAAAAACAAATGCAGTCTTACATTACCCAAGTGTTTTTTATATTATTTTAAACATATTTGTAGCATGCTATTTTAACATCATGTAGATTTTTTTTCCACGTTTAAATGATAACAGAGTCATGCTCAGATGTGATACATTAATCCCAGATTGCAACGTAAGAATGATGTATTGAACCTACCATGCTCGGTGCTCTGGCCTTGCAAACACAGCGGCACAGTCCAGAGTACAAACACATTGATCTGCAGGAACAGAAGAGTCCTCAGTTTGCCCGTCTCCATTCTCTGGACCTAATAACTGGACAGAATCCCCGTAGATTACACAAGAAGTAAGTCAGACATCATTGACATTTTTGCAGGTTTTTGTTGGGGCCTAGTAGGCCTGGACTAAGGACTAACGGACCTAAATATAAGATGTTTCCAATCTCTTGCAAGTCGCTCGACTGCTTTTTCGTGTGACATGCAGCGCGCCTGGGAAACGCGTAACATCTGGATGCGTGCAGGGTCACAAAAGAGAGAGCCGTCACTTCTCTGCAATCACACACATATTCCCCCGAGGACACGCTCACTTTCACTTACACACACACACACATTAACAGACAGACATGGAGGGTGGTGGGCGTGGGGAGCCGCTTCGTTGTTCCCAAATCACGTACTGAAGATAACAATGATATAGATGCAGAAAACGCGGGGGAAAAGTCTTCAGGTGCAAAGTTGTGTTTCGTCGGCAGTTAGTCCATGCGCCAGAGTCGGGCCGAGGACGGGTTCTGTCAGCGTTCTTCCAGAATTAATTTCCGAATCCCAGAATGCATCTTAGTACTTGGTCCCCAGAGGATCCTTTCCCTCTCTAGGTTTTCTTCTTTTTTGAAAAAGAAAAAAAAAAGTTCAACCCCGAGAGACCAAGTGGTGTTGATTTCTGAAGACTCTCTTTTGGTAATGAACTAAAACCTGGCCTGGATACTGGAAGGGAGCCATGAGGAAGCTGCCGAAATAGGCCAGCGTGCGCTTCTCTCTCTCTGTGTGTGTGTGTGTGTGTGTGTGTGTGTATGTGTACGTGTATGTGTATGTGTGTGTGTATGTGTGTGTGTGTGTGTGTGTGTGTGTGTGTGTGTGTGTGTGTGTGTGTGAGACGGTCCCCGTCTTTTTTTTTAAATATCTTCTATCTTTCTTTCATGCCTAATCTCTCATTTGCTTCGCGTTACTTCTCTGAGATCTGCAGGCATGGATGAAAAACCTTTTTTTTTTTTTTTTAAAGAAGGGCTGAAATACTTCACACACAGGTTAATGATCATTCTGTTATATAGGCCTGATATATATTAATATTATATGGAAGAGTAAGTTGTCCTCCATAGACCCACCAGAGCCCCTTATCGTCCTAAAGCCCACATGGAACATTGTTCAGCTTTGACACAGGCAGACAGACGATGTATGGTTGTCTCCGGTTGATAATATCTGTTTATAGACAGCCAGACATAACTTAGTATAAACCCTTTGCAGAGACGGTATGTCTCTGAAGTATGTTGAAAAAAGTGAATAAGTACTTTGTTAAGTGCTTTGTTATGTTTAAGTTCCAGTGGATTCTACTAAGTCATAGGATGTGTAAACATTGCCCTCTAATGGATAAAACTTCAAACTGCACCCAATCTAACACTACTTCAAGTTCAAGTTCAAGATGTTTATTCGTCACATACATACACGGGGTGTGCCGTGAAATGAAAAAGAGTGGGTCTGAGTGGGTCTATCCCTATACTGTCCACGGTGACGGTGTATCCTGAGGAGAATGTGGACACAGAAAACTCCTCTAAATCTCAAGGAAGAAACCTTGAGAAGGAACACAGAAGAGGGATCCCTCCTTCCAGGGATGGTTAGGAGTGCCAAAATGGGTAGATAAAATGGTAGCATAAAAACACTAAACAAACAAGTGAAGTAATTAAGTAGTTAAATAGTAGATTCATGATGCGTTCAAAGTCAAGTGCTCGAGGGACAGACAAATCTCTTAATGACTTTTGACTCCAGTCTGATTCTGAAGACGTCATCTGATTGGCTAACACTGGACCTGGATCAGGTATGTCCCTCCCCCACACCTTAAGCTTCTGAGCTCACATGTATCCTAGGATGCACACCATAAGCTGATGCCTGCTCTTTGGGCACGGTCATTATTTTCTATCTCTGAGTTCATGGGTCGAATAGACATTGTAATTGGTGGAAGTATTGTGTGTGTGTGTGTGTAACTGAAACAAAGAGGGCACACTGGTTTCTGATTGGATCACGTGACAGCGCATGGCGTGGATCTGACTCCAGCAGGTCAGTCTGTCGAGAGCAGGGGCCGGTGTGTTTGTATCCATGGTAACAGGAAACCATGGCCTGAAATGATGCTGATCTGACACACACACACACACACACACAGACAGACAGACAGACAGACAGACACACACACACCCTTATGACTCGTTCTCATATTTGTGTTCACATTTTAGCCATTTTGAGGTCAGTCGGATCTTTATATTGAAGGGGGCGACCGGCCACAGCCACCACACACTTAGTGAGGATTTGGGGGAATCATACGATCCTGTGAGTGTGTGAGTTTGAGGATCGTAACATAATATACCTTATTATACATTATAGCTCATAATACAATCTTAGGACATTGCGCTTCGTATCGTGGATTTAACTCAGTGTTACGGCTTGTCATTCTACATTGTGCAAATTCCACATAATAAGAAAGTAACAGAGTTGTTCAGTGAGTAGAACCCCTTCAAACCCTCGCTCCTCTTCCTCTGTGCTACAGCTGCAGCTTGGCCAGAGGGGGCCCCAGGGCCTGGAACCATGGAGCCATGGAGCCCACGGCGGCTGCTACTCTTGCTGTTTCTGCACACTGCCACAGGTGAGCTGACTATATGTCCTGTATTTCCCACAATGTCAACGGTTGACCACATTATTAGACACTTTCCCGTGCTCTGTGTGTGTGTGTGTGTGTGTGTGTGTGTGTCTGTCTGTCCATCGTTGCCCCTCTGCCTGGAATAGCCTGCAGAAGGAGCTTCAGCTACAGGGCCCAATCACTCTAAGTCCTTTGGGAAATTGTAGATGTTTAAATAATATCTGTACTATTATTTAGTTGCATGTTATATTTTATGTAGATTGTAACTTCATGTACTGCTGCCCTGATTAGCGAGGTCTCTCTTGAAAAAGAGATTTTTAATCTCAAGGGACCAACTTGGTAAAATAATCAAATAATCCCTGTTCACCCTGTGTGTGTGTGTGTGTGTGTGTGTGTGTGTGTGTGTGTGTGTGCGTGTGCGTGCGTGCCTGTCCGTGTGTCTGTCTGTCTGCCTGTCCATCTGTCGTCCCCACAGCGACGTCTGGCTGGGGCAGGTGTTTGGAAGCTCAGGATGTCTTCACTGCGGTCCGAGAGAACAGCCCCACGGGAGAGCTCATCGCCCAGCTTAGCGCGGACGTCACCGGGCAGGGAACCCGCTGGAGCCTGGCTGGGAAGGACGCAGACTGGTTCTTCTTGGAGGAAGGGGACCTCTGGCTTAACGTAGCACCTGAGAAGGTCCTGGACCGAGAGGTGAGAATACAGTGCACTGGGATACGACCCCATTTGAACCTCACGGTCTAAACCAGCGTTCCTCAAACCATGGGTTGGGGGCCGACACTGGCCCTGCAGGGGCCGCACTCCAGCTCTTCAAAACATAGTTCTGTTGTGTTGTATTATTGACTGTTTGTTTTAACCTGCGCTTCACGTAGACCACGTAGTCGATCACATCAAGTCACATCGCTCACAGTGACTGAAAACCGACAACTTCATTTTGAAATGAATGTTAATTTGGCAATTCAAGTTCTGCACGTATTCCGGTTTATTTGTGTAGGTCTCAGTGGGGCCCGGAGGCTGAGGGTCAAGCACTACTGGGCCCTGGTTTAAAAGGCTTGAGAAAGGCTGGTCTAAACACCAGAGCAGGTCTTTTCCTTTGTAATAATAGTGTGTATGTCTCAGGTGCAGGGTCCTGTCCTGATGGCTGAGCTGGCCTGCTACGAAGACGATATACTGCAGGTTCAAAACCATCCACTCCACTTAACACTTACATTCACATGTAGTCATTAGGCCTTTAATCCCTGTTCATCTTGTGTGTGTGTGTGTGTGTGTGTGTGCGTTTCTAGAGTGTGTACAGGATCATAGTGGAGATTCTGAACGAGAATGATAATGTACCTGTGTTTGAAGAGAATACAATCCAGTCTGTTATCATCAGCGAGGTAGACACAACACACGCACGCACACACACACACACACACACACACACACACACACAAAAACACACACTGTACAAAGGTAGGATATGTATAGTACATCCTCTACGTAGGTCTACAATGACACTCATTGCTCCGTATGAATAATTATATTATTGATATTGATATGGATATTTATATTGGATCTGCCTAACAGTCCCTTTCTTTCTGTCCAGCTGACACCAGTAAATACTGTAGTATTCACTGTTCATGCCATGGATGGAGATGATGACAGACTGATATACTCTATTGACCAGGAATCAGTAAGTTCAACATTTTATTGGTGAAGACAGAAATGACATGGTACTCATTTAAAAAGTAACCTTTTCTTGTTTCTTGTTCTACGTGTGTGTGTGTGTGTGTGTGTGTGTGTGTGTGTGTGTGTATGTGTGTGTTCTGCAGCCTGATGCACAATACCTAAAGTTGGATCTCCCGAACAGTGGGGAAATCATGCTGGCCAAACCTCTGGATTACGAAACCAAATCCCTGCTGACGGTCACTATTCACGCCTCGGTAGGCTCCCAGCAAAACACAATCTATCTATCTATCCATATAGACTACCTATCAATACATCGGGCCATCCAGCTATCCTCCATCCATCTCACCAGTCATCCACTACATTCCTCTATCCATACATCATTCAATCTATCCACCCAGTCAGGACCAGGCCTGTGATTACGAACCTGTGATTACGACAAAGCACCAACGTGAATGTACTCACCTGCTGAACCCCCGTTGTCTCCCAGGAGACGAGCACGGCCGAGCACTTCGACACCAGCGCCACGGTCACCATCACCGTGGTGGACGGGGACGACCGGTACCCCCGGTTCCTGCCCTGCACGCTCCTCCTCCAGGACCCCGTGGACCGCGTCTGCATCGGCCCGGTGTACACCGTCAACGTGACGGAGGGCCAAGAGGTCTGAGGGCAGGGGGTCCCGTGTTTACGTCAGCGTGCCAGTTGTATTTTGATGTGGATCCTGTTGAGACGTTCACTGGGCAGTAACATGTGGTGTGTATACATGTGTGTGCATGTGTGTGTGTGTGTGTGTGTGTGCTGGCAGGACATTGTTTTAGACTTGTGTCCTGGTCCTATATACGCGGTGGACGGAGACAGAGGAATCAGCTCCCCGATCAGCTATGCCATTCTCTCAGGTGCCTAAAACTAAGAATGACGTGAAGTACAACATATCTAGATGTGGGACTTGGCTCCACACGTTTGTACAATGTTGTAAACACATGCTAAAGATGGCCAACGACACACACACACTCTATTCTATCCTATGGCAGGGGCGGATGATGGGCGCTTCCAGATGGACAGACAGACGGGGGAAGTGAAGCTGATGCAGGCGGTGACAGACAGACTGACCAACCCCACCCTGCACCTGCGGGTCATGGTGAGACACACACGCACACGCACATGCATGCACGCACGCACACACATGTGTACGCACAGTCAAACTTTCAAATATGGGGTATAATAATCATTGTATTTCTTTTTTTAATTGAGTGTGGAGTGTGTGTGTGTGTGTGTATGTGTGTGTGTGTGTGTGTGTGGTTGGTGGCTGGTTTAAGCAGCCTCACCTGGCCCGAGTCAGACTGATTAGACTCTGGGGCTGCTGGGTGAGGCTGCACGCCTGTGGGGCATTGGCCAATCAAGGCCCACAGGTTAAACCAGCCACCAGCACACACACTCAGGAGGAGCGCTAGCATGTCAGCACCTACCACCTGCTCTGCCTGCTAAACTACTACGACTTAACTGCCTGTGTCTTGTGGTCGGAAGGAGCCCCGTGTGGCAGGGTCGACCGCTACATTGAGCTTTTTGTGTCTTCAACTTCGTCATTCCTCTTCCACGTCTCTCACTCTCTCGTTGTGGCGTTGTTCATCTCTCGCTGCCTCTCGGCCAGGCGTACCAGGACGACGATCCCAGGAAGTACACGGTGGCCTCGGTGCTGGTTTACGTTCACGCCGTGAACCGCTTCCTGCCACGGTTTGAGCAGCAGGAATACCACGGCTTTGTGACCGTGGCCCAGAGCCCCGCCTCGCTGCTCCATACCTCCGGCAACAAAGTGTTGGTGTTACGTGTGCAAGACGGAGACTTTATGCATGTATGCAGTGTACACACACACACACACACACACACACACACACACACACACACACACACACACACACACACACACACACACACACACACACACACACACAGTACGCATCCATTTACAGTCAAGCTTTTAAATATAGGGTATAATAGTAGACTTCAGTACCGATAAGCTAATATTTTAGTTATTTTAGTTTTTGCAATATACATTGTGTTTGACATTTCTATTGGCAGGGATCCAATCCAATGATCTACTTCACCTTTAGTCCTGCATCCAATCACACGGCTCTCTACCAAATCACACAGGAGGGTCTGGTGATCGCGAGGCCCAATCAGCTGAGAGCTAAGCAGAGACACACTCTTCTGGTGAGACTCACCAGCTCACGCCCTCTAGAACACCAGCTGCTGTCATGATGCGTCTCAGAGTCTGAGCAGGCCTGGATAATACGCATGCGTGTTTGCATAATTCAAACCGCAAATTATTTTTTTAAGGTGTTATTTCTCCTGTTATTGCAAATATGAAAAAAACATAATGGAGAACCTAATATTTAATTTACAAGTGTGTGACCTGGTCAAAATTCACCCGTTAATAATACATAAAGTAATTACTAATAAATACATCAATTATTTACTTATTACTGTGACATTATACCGACAATTATGATAGGAAGAATAACGTTGAGGATGATGCTACACAGGTGGTAGCTGTGGACCAGGAGTCCGGGGATGCTGCCTACACTTCTGTAGTGGTAGAGGTGCTGTCAGAGGGGAAAGCAAGTATGCATCACTATTCACACTATATATAGACACCCAATGACCCCTATAGACACACATACTAACAGGTTGTATTTGACTGTTTTGGTGTGCGTGCGTGCGTGCGTGTGTGCTCCAGTCCCTTATAGTCCTCTAACAGAGGGGCGTCTATCAGGCTGTGCGGTGGGGAAAGCCCTGGTTCTGTGCTTCCTGTTCATGGTCCTGCTGGGGTGCGTGCTGTACATCACGTCATGGCTGCTGAGGGAACACAAGGGCCACAGGGAGAGGGGCTATGTGGCCCAGGTCAAGCACCCCAACGTGGTGAGAGGACTAATCTTACTCATCACCAATCATCTCTACGGCTCTCACCTCAACTCACACCTGCTTTGTAAAAACATGTTTATTTCTCCCTTCACTGACCGGCAGAGTTTAAAATGGTACCAACAGGTGAGTTCTCGTACACTTCCATTTCAATTAAGTATTAAGTAGATGATTATGTGTGACTTACAAGCAAGGGGTGTGTCCACGGGTGGGCCTGGGTTGGCACTCCACCCGGCAATTTGATTGGCCACCCCAAAATGAAATAAGTTCATTTTGTGAAGTATGCATTCTCTGCACAGCTTTGCACAGGCTGGGTGTTGGGGTCTGGGCCCCGCCTGTGTGACATACTAAATTAGTCTGGGCGCACACCCGCTTACAAGTCAGATGTAAGATGTGACGCAAAACCTGAGGGTTCTGAGGTTAACTAGATACAAGTGAAGCATATCTATAGGACTCAAAGTGACGGTTTGTCCTGCAGACGAACAGTCCCATGGCCCCGATGGAGGAGATGGCCCTCAGCGATGGGGAACTGGGCACGTACAACCCTTCCTTCAGCCTCCAGGACAAACCCCTGGCCGTCTACATCCATACAGACCTGCCCACCTGCCGCGGCCCCACGCCCCCCAGCACCACCGCCGCCCGCGACACCACCTTCATCCCCACCGCCGCATTCAGCCCCATCTTCCCCATCTTCCCCACCTACACCTGCTCCTCCTCCTCCTCCTCCTCACATATCAAGTGCTCCTCCAGCTTGCCTGTCCTCCACCCACCTGGAACTACTTTAATGCATTCGCAAATGCATCCTCCTCCTGAAACCCAGACACCGAAACAACACCATGGGTCTCCAACAACACCATCGCCTGATGGTGGTGGTGGTTGTGGTGGTAGTACAGGGGCTTGGGCTGACCCGGATCCACCCACTACCACCACCACCACCACCACCAGCCCCTGCCTCATGGTGCCCAAAGAGGACCATTCTCCCCCTCTCCCTGCCGCCACTCCTGAGTCTCAACCCACACCGCCCGACGTCCATCTGGACGCTACACCCTCCCCCTGTGGAGATCCTGTCCCTGCTTCACCCTGTAATCCTCCGTCCACTGTGGAGATAGACGTACCCTCCGCCCCACCTGCTTCAGCCACACACCCAGAGCTATCGCAGTCACCCGTAAGGTCTGGACCCGTAAGGTCTGGACCCGGCACCCGAACGCCGTCTACCAGCCCGCCTCACTCTCCGCAGCCTCCAGCAGCCGTAAAGCGGAACTCGGTTCACCTCCTAGATGCATCGCCCCACGCCGGACCTGTGAAAACCCCAGAACAAAGCACCACCGTGACTCCTCCCTCTACCGACACACCCGGCGCCCAGATGGTAGACTTACCCTCCACCTCGCCGGGCCACACGGGGTCGCTTGGGCGGGCTGCCGGGGGCTTGGACAGCCCATCTACGCCCTGGACAAACTCTGGGGAAACCCAGCACAGCTGCAAGGGGGGTGAAGTTGAAGGGGAGGATGATGGTTTTCTGGGAGACGAAGATACAGACAAAGAACAGCGAGCATGAGGACGACTTGGGAGTCAGGCGAGGAAGAGTGGTTGAGAGTGCATCCTGTGTTCATGTACAACAGGAAGTGATGTCACTATAATATCGCAGGCACTGAGAGTGGCCGGGGGCTGAAGATGCAGTAGGACCGTCTGGTTCTACTGTAGGTATAGCTGAAAGCGACAGCTTTTCGCCATTCACGGCACACAATTAGTATAATTGGTTGAACAAGGCTCAAGGTAATCGAGGTCATAGCTGTGATTTTTGTAATCAGTGTTTTGTACTTGATTATTGATGACATATTCAAAATATAATACGTAAACAGCACAAATGTACCATCACTCAACAGGCAAATATTGTCTTTTCAATTGGACCCATAATCATTTTCAGAAATAGAAAAATGATACATCTGTATAATGGTCATTGAGTGCATTTTAGCAGAAATGGTGTTTTACATTATGCCTACTCTGTATAAGAAGTTATTTATTGATTTGAAAGTGAGTAAATCTTCTTGACTGAATTTTCGTCATCAGTGACTTCAGGAGATCTTCAAGAGGTCTAATTTTAAGCCACCTGGTCCAGTGAATAGCACAGAGGCAGAGAGGGACTATGATGCGTGCAGGCCAGGATACTTAGCGTTAATTAGCGATCGCTCAGCTAATCTGACGAGGGATAAGCCATTAAAACAACTGCTTCACGCCTGCTGAGGATTAACCCACATCCTTAAAGAACCTCTCTCTCTCTCTCAAGCATGTAGACACCAGGGAAAACACTCGCTTGTAAAAGGGAATAAAGACTCATGTCAGAGGGTTATTTAATACATCCCTCTGTCTGATTGGAGAGGCTGGAGACATAAATTATCATTAAATCTAGTCAACTAAATACATATTAGGCATATAACAGCGTACATATTCAAATAGAATATGCTTTGGCCGTAAGCGTTTGGTTTAAGAGTGGAGGAGCAAGAATGAGGTGAGAAGAGCTGGACCACTTTATATACAGTATGTTGACAATGGCGCCATCTTGCTGTTGGATGAGGGTTAGCTTGAGAGAGGTATGGAAAACACAAGACAATACAGTGACCCATTATGACCCATGGAAATGTCCCTGCTGGGATAGTGCATGGCCAACAGTGGCAGTTAGGTTTGGTCCATTCACCGCCTAGTGACAACAAGCAGTGGCTTCTTGCACTACTAAACTACTGCTTACATTACACGACTACACTCACTCACTTACCTGTTCATCCCTGATGGGACATGAGGCTCTCTCCACTGCACATGACCCGTAGCAGCATGCTACACCTCTCCCCGCGTCGGCCTCATCTTGGCCAGCTCACCGGTCACCGGTCGGCGTCAGGTGGTTCTGGGACTTCCTTACACAACTATAGGTTCGGTATTTATGAGATACAAGACACACAAACGTATTCTCTTCAAATAAGACCTCGTTTGAAAGGTCAATGAACATATATACTGGGTTGTGCACAGATATGTTTTTAAATGAGTCATTTGTACTTACAATATGAGTCGGAATATACTGTGAACACATTACAATTTTGTTTTATTGAGAGGACTCAAACCACAACATTTGAACTTGATTGTTCGAGTGCTCACATACCGAAGACTTTAGTGAAACGTCATTAGTGAAAAGCTTGTCGCTTGTATGTAATAAAAAAAAAAGAAAACGTATACATTTTATCATATTGTTAATTACCAGTGGTCATAAATGTTGGTAGAGATAATACAGGGGTAGCCAAGTCAAACCACTTCCTATCCCTTGGCACTTAAAATAATAGATTAAACAAAACATAAGTGAGCAAACATAGAAAACACACACACACACACACACAAGGAAATTACATACTGGGAGAAATAATGTGGCAGCAATGGAGCAGTTTGTTCCTCAGGCACAACTGAGTTCCTGCCTAGACTCCGTCTATTCAGCATATCGCATAACATACATGTAGTTAGAAAACCGCTATACAAACTGGCTGGTGATAAGTATGAGCACATCCCACTGTATTGCACTGTAATGTTCAACAGTCTTCACTGGCAACGGTAACCCTCCTTCCAGACACCAAACATTCTTATGTTCGGATACAGTGAGTTCAAAAAGACACAAATATCAAACCACACGTACGAGAGACGTCAGCAACAGGCATGCGCTTAGTATGGGCCGGTTTGGGTAGAGTATATGCAAAAAGAGAAGACTTAAATGAAAAACGTATAAACGACAAAACTCCTACTCCTCATGGTCCAGTGCATTGCAGACACCTCTGTTAAAGGCTGCAATTAAAGAAAAATGACAGTCGTTGACCGAGTGACTTTAGGAACCTGCAACAAGGGACACACACACACACACACACACACACACACACACACACACACACACACACACACACACACACACACACACACACACACACACACACACACACACACACACACACACACTCGGCCGGGGGGGACACTGAGGGTGTGAACACACGTCTCTCCGGGTGTGTGTACACACACACACACACGCACCTCCATTCAAACAAGGGTGTTTGCACACGTGATGAGCGAGGAGACACATTCAAAAAACAATAATAAGTTATTGTCTGTGGCCACGCAGGCTGTAGCTAGCCCCCCCGTCTCAGTCGACACCGCAGGGTAGCGATGGAGACCATCACAGTCTCTGTAGACCGGCCGGCGACACTAGAACTCGTCGTGTCTCGCCAGGGCCTCGCCGAAGTCAGTCGCCTGGCTGCCCACAAACAGATCATACTTGTCCACAATTTCTGCCCTGGTCAGAAGGCCATCCTGACAAAGAGAGAGGAGAGAGAAGAGTCAAGCAACTATGTACTCATTCGTTTTACAGGTCACGGTCCTGATAAACCCCCTCCCCCCCCCTAATAATCTCTAGCCCCTTTCACACATGCAGCCTGTGCCGGTAATGTAACTGGTTTAATCGAAGGACTGGCAAAAAATAGCGAATTGGACAGACCCGTCATGTTCTCAAACCGGCGCAAATGTAACACGTAACAATGTGAACGGCAGCATTCTGCTGGAAAGGTGGAAAGGCGTGTCTTGCGTGAACAGAGCAGAAAGCGCTACCTTTACTTAATCCGGCAATTTTACGGCATTCGTGTGTGAAAGGAGCTATGTGCACACACATGGGTTGGATCTAAGGTGGGCAAAGAGGGGCAAGTGCCACCACATGAATACACGTTGACCCGTTACACCTTCCCTTAAGTCGGAAAGGTATAACATCATGGTAGGAATCAATTGCTATTATTCTCAATCCAAGGTGGGAATGAATGAAGAATCAGGAAGCGTGGCGCCGTGAGATTATGTTAACATGCAGCGATGTAGTCCCTGGCAGAGATCATGGGTGTACACACGCTAGGGCTCATTCACTATTAGTGGGAATGGTCATTTTTGCTTCACAATTTAAATTTTCACTGAAAAAACGATTAAAATCATGATGTGACATTTGTTGGGGTCTGTACCGAACAAGAAAATGTGTAGGTCAGGGCATCTCTGCAGCACTACAGTATTTAATTTATAACGGTGTTTATCAAACAATTGCAGCTCCTGCGATTTGGATAGTGCACTTGGCCATATTGCGATTTCGATAATATTTAAATTAATTGTTCAACCCTAACACACACACACACACACACACACACACACACACACACACACACACACACACACACACACACACACACACACACACACACACACACACACACACACACACACACACACACACGTAAGGATTTCCAGACATTGTCACGTTGTACCTTGTCTGCGTCAGACTCGTAGACCAGGTGTTTGGCCTCGGCGTCTGCATGGTCGTAGTCGCTGGGCAGGATCCAGTCCCTGGTCTCCTCCTTGTCCATCTTCCCGTCGTTGTTCTTGTCCCTGAACTCTGTGAACTGGTCCCGCTCCGTCTTCACCCACTCGGGCTCCGAGGGGTCCCCCTCCTGGTTGTACATGTCCCCTACAGGGGCCGGGACGCAACACATATGTTGTTATATATATATATATATATATATACGATGCTGAGGACTGTGTTAAAAATACCCCAACTTTACCACCAGGGTCCCCCCCAGATGTGTGATAGATGGATCAGCCTACCCAGTGGACTGTACCAACTGGTAGGTGGGAATGTCCACCCGGGTCTATCCATTTTATATCTGGGTGGACACACCTACGTGTGATGTCACTAATAGCATAGGGTAGATTTTTAAATGGCTTGTGACAGATTACCGCCATCCCACCTGGACTGGTGGTAAAATAGGGCCCCTTTAACAGAAGGGCCTTACTATAAAACACACGCACACAAACACACACACACACTTACAAAACTATGAAGTCACTCAAATTAAAGGTTCCAATAATGATGCTGCATGATCACGTATTCCAATGTTGTAGTTCACTGCAGGTTATGGTTCCCGAGGGCTACGCAT